>SJYC01090471.1:0-42899 GCA_006408675.1 Madoqua kirkii | reverse complement strand
AGGTGGAGAGGCGGCACCGCCCCCAGGCCCCGGAGCGCCCGCAGCCTCTGCCCTGCTGCAGGTAAGCCCCGCCCCGCCGCAAGTAAGCCCCGCCCCGCCTCTGATTGGCAGCTGCAGCTCGAAAGGGCGGCCCCATACCTGGGCGCGGCCCCATACCTGGGCGTGGCCCCGCGCGCCGTTGCGGAGCTTCGGCTTCGTAGGAGAGAGAGCATGGGCTTTCCCAGCCGCTGCTGGTCCCTGAGTCGGGAAGTGAGTATCCGTTTCCTCCTTGGACGGTGCCCGTAGACAGCTACCCAACAATTGTCGTAGACTTAGTTACCTGGCTTCTGGCCAAGCATTTCTCATGGGATAAATGAGAGCTTAAGCAGAGGATGCTAGATGTCCACTGTACAAATACGAGAAGGGCTTTCCTGTGTAAGAGATTCAGTTTCCAGTAGGTCTTAAGGGGGCAGAAGTTACCCCGTTTCATCTGAGGAAGTACTTTCTAGTAAGCCCTCTAAGATGAGAGGAGGTTGTTTACTGAAGGCAATTAAGCCTGGCCTAGAGAGAAGGAAGTGGCACCCCACTCCAGTACTCCTGCCTGGAGAAGCCCAGGGACGGGAGAGCCTGGTGAGCTGCCGTCTAAGGGGTCACACAGAGTCGGACACGACTGAAGTGACGTAGCAGCAGCAGCAGGGAGAAGGCAACGGCACCCCACTCTAGTACTCTTGCCTGGAAAATCCCATGGACCGAGGAGCCTGGAAGGCTGCAGTCCATGGGGTCGCTGAGAGTCAGACATGACTGAGCAGCTTCACTTTCACTTTTCACTTTCACGCATTGGAGAAGGAGACGGGAGAGCCTGGTGAGCTGCCGTCTATGGGGTCACACAGAGTCGGACACGACTGAAGTGACGTAGCAGCAGCAGCAGGGAGAAGGCAACGGCACCCCACTCTAGTACTCTTGCCTGGAAAATCCCATGGACCGAGGAGCCTGGAAGGCTGCAGTCCATGGGGTCGCTGAGAGTCAGACATGACTGAGCAGCTTCACTTTCACTTTTCACTTTCACGCATTGGAGAAGGCGATGGCACCCCACTCCAGTACTCTTGCCTGGAAAATCCAATGGATGGAAGAGCCTAGTGGGTTGCAGTTCATGGGGTCCCTGAGAGTCAGACACCACTGAGCAACTTCACTTTCACTTTTCACTTTCTTGCATTGGAGAAGGCAATGGCAACCCACTCCAATGTCTTGCCTGGAGAATCCCAGGGACAGGGGAGCCTTGTGGGCTGCCGTCTATGGGGTCAAACAGAGTCGGACACGACTGAAGCGACTTAGCAGCAGCAGCAGAGACATAGATGGGCTTTACTGGTGGTTCAGCTGGTAAAGAATCTGCCTTCAATGTGGAAGACCTGGGTTCAATCCTTCAGCTGGGAAGACCCCTGGAGAAGAGAAAGGTGACCCACTCCAGTATTCTGGCCTAGAGAATTCCATGGACTGTACAGATAAGATTCAACACTTTTGAGTGAGAAAGACTCCTCTTGAAATCTAGGTGTGGAGTAGGTAACTCATTTTTCTCTCTCTCTCATCTTTCTATTGATGGCCATTGGCAGGTGCATGATAAAATGTTAAACTATTCATCCTTCTTTGTCTTCCCCAATTAAGAAGAGAATATTTTATTCTCTAAAGCATCCACAGTAGCAGAAACATTATTGCTTCCGGAACCAGGAAAACTAAGTGTGGCAAATGTCCCTGATTTAATTAGGGTGTAGGCTAAGCTGATGCAGCAAACGCTAAACCCCAGGGCTCACAAGATGGAGGCCTGTTTTCCTCGAAAATGAAGACAGGGAGCCAGGAGGAGGTGGCCTGAGCCATGGGGTCATCTGGGGCTTCAGAGGCCTTCTGACTGTTGCTCCACCACTCCAGGGAGTCTTGCCTCATCCGTGGTTGATGCTCAGTCACTAGCACCATGTATGCATCCCAGCACATGGGAGGGAGAAAGAGAATGTTGCTTTTTTAAGACCAGGAGCCTGAAGTTTCACGTATCAGAGAACCACTGGGCACAGTTTAATCACATGGTCACACCTGTGTTCAAGGGAGACTGAAAACTGTATCCCTGTGCGTCTTGCTTAAAAAGGGGAGAGTGATGCCTGGAAACAGGCAACAGCTCTGCCCCCATCAGGCCCAGCTTCTGGAGCTTGCCCTTGCTCAGTCCTGTTCCCAGTAGCGTAGGTAGGCCCAGCAGTGCCCATCAACTCTACCCTTTGTTGTTCAGTCACTAAGTCACATCTGACTCTTTGTGACCCTATGGACTGCAGCATGCCAGTCTTCCCTGCCCTTCACTATCTCCCAGAGTTTGCACAAACTCGTATCCATTTGAGCCCTTTTTTCTGAAACTGTTCCGTGACCACACATGGCCTCATGTGGGCCTGTCAGTTCAGTTCAGTTCAGTTCAGTCGCTCAGTCGTGCCTGACTCTTTTCAACCCTATGAATCACAGCACGCCAGGCCTCCCTGTCCATCACAACTCCCGGAGTTCACTCAGAAACGCGTCCATCGAGTCAGTGATGCCATCCAGCCATCTCATCCTTAGTCGTCCCCTTCTCCTGCCCCCAATCCCTCTCAGAATCAGAGTCTTTTCCAGTGAGTCAGCTATTTGCATGAGGTGGCCAAAGTACTGGAGTTTCAGCTTTAGCATCAGTCCTTCCTAAGAATACCCAGGGCTGATCTCCTTCAGAATGGATTCGTTGGATCTCCTTGCAGTCCAAGGAACTCTCAAGAGTCTTCTCCAACACCACAGTTCCAAAGCATCAATTCTTTGGCGCTCAGCCTTCTTCACAATCCAACTTTCACATCCATACATGACCACTGGAAAAAACATAGCTTTGACTAGACAGACCTTTGTTGGCAAAGTAATGTCTCTGCTTTTGAATATGCTATCTAGGTGCCCGTACCTTGCTTAAATTTTACTCTTCCTCCCTGCTTGAAATTCACACTCCTGCTATCGGGGATAAAAAAAATCTTGATGAAACAAATTGACAACAAGGTGCCTATGATAAATGACTTGAGTATTTTAAGCCTTGACAGGTAGTGACTTTTTAAAAATGGTTAAGCCAGATCAGTTTCAAATGATGAACCGTAACAGGCAGTGGGAGATACATTTTTGAAGCAAGCTACTGCCCAATCCCTCTCTGGTAAAGTACAGAAAGGAGCAGGTCCTTCAGTGCCTGCTCTGTTCAGGGGGCTGAACTTCTAGTTCTCAGTGGTTGTGTTAAAAATATGTGACTCTTCCTGCTGCAGCCTTCCTGGGTGGATGCCACTATAGTTATGCCATGCTGGGGTCATGGCATAGCCCTGCCCTCCGAGAACTGATCCGTCCCAAAGGCAGATGATCCTGAAGCTTCTTTCCGGGGAAGTGGAGCTCTACACAGCCTGCTACCTTCCTCCCCTTCAACCGCCCACTCCTTCCTGGAATGCACTGTCCCATCACGTCACAGCCTCTCCAGGAAATGAAAGCCCTATGGAGGTGCAGAGGATGATTCATCCTCCTTCTGAATAATTCCCTGAGAAGATGCATATTTATTCCACAAGCCACATCATCTAATCCCGAGGGGAAACTCCTCTGGTGGATGGTTCTTCAGACCCATGCTTAGTCACATGATTTTTGTCTGAGCCCCATTTAAAACACTTCCTGCCGTATTAGATCAAAGTGTTTTCTAGTTATGTAGAGCGTGAGGCACCACCCTGAAAATCCCCAGGGCTGAGCCACCTGATGGAGCTCAACCACCTCTGCGTTTTGCCTTCTGGAGGACAGCAACCACACACACCCTCAACCCCCCCCCCCACCCCACCATTGCCCACAGTGACCCTACCCAAACCCAGGGATGCTTCTTTGGTCGTTTCCAGGTGCCTGAAATTCCCTGGCTCCCTGTCCCATCTCTGAAGATCGACTGTGAATATGTAAGCTTCTGCCGCCAACCTGCTGCCAAGGTGGAGGAGACTGATTCCAGTGACTACGTCAATGTTGCCTGCCTGACTCACCTCTCCAGCTGTGCCCCTGGGCCCAGACCTTGGTGTCAATGAGTCTTGTCTGTCTGCTGGTTCCCAACACCCACTCCATCTGTTTCAGAAGCCTCGTTACCTCCCCACCTCAAGTCTCGTCCCTGCCTGTTTGCCCCGAGCACTGATCAGTCTCCACTTCTCCAGCTCTCCTACAACACTTTTGAGCCCCTGGTGGTTTTCAGATGGCCTCTGGGAATGCAGAGCATTTGCCCTGTTGCCACCTGCCTCCTCGCCAAGCCATGTGACAGGCTATGGACTTGCAGAGTCTTTTTGATCACAGCCAGGGTCCTTACTCCCCTGGCTCTAGACCACATAGCCTTGGACTGGAGTGGAGGCATAGCTGTTGCTTTGAAAGCTTGAGTTCCCCACCAGCAGAAGGTACCTGGACTGCCCTGTGAAGACACGCTTCAGCCCTGAGCTAGGAAGGGACCTTGGTATGAAACACCCCTAGCAACCTCTTTGCCCCAGTCTTAGGGCTAGCACTTACTGGTGATCTTCTGTTTGTCTGGAGTCCTATGGTGACGGCAGTTTATTTGGATGTGATGAAGGGCTGTAAATTTTCAGAACCATCCTTTTTAGTGACACACGTGGATATCCTCTTTAGGTCTTCCTCCCTTGATCCACGTAAGTACCCTGACTCCAGCATTTTCTCTCTTTAAGAAATAGAATAGCTTTTGTTATCTATTTATCCTTCTTCTATAGCCTAGTACTATCTTAGCCGTGGTCTTTGTGAGCTATCCAAAGCCATTACAACTCTCTGCTTTCAGAACTACAGTCTGTTCCAGTCCGAGTGGCTTATGGCCGGGTGGGGAAGGACAGTGATCTGGGATTCCTGGCGGGCCCATTGTTCTGCAAGAAACAGCCCACATCCCACATGTATTCGTCCTCCTAAGTGTTCTCACGGAGGGCAGTTAGGCAGACATTGTATCTTTGGGTTGAAATCAACTACAAAGCTCAACCAGAGCTGGAGACGAGAGAAGGCCCAGTCTTGCTTTTAAGAAGAAGGCCTTTCCCAGACACACAGCTCGGCCTCATGGGGCACTGGTCCAGTGCTAGAAAGCAGAGGCTACCGAGGTGCCTGCCTTATGAGCAGGGCGTGCCCTCACAGGCGGACTGTGCGTCCAGGCCTGAGGACAGCAGCCACAGTGTCAGCCTGACTCCGCCCCCCGAGGCGGGCGGCAAAGGCAGATGAGCAGGATCAGAAAGCGCACCCGAGGGGCGGGGCTGGCAGGAGCGGGCGGGAAGGGCGAACCCGAGGGGCCTGAGGGGGCATCTGCTTTGTGCTGGGCACCCTCTCTGCTCCACCTTTCCTCATTTACATGTCCAGCCAGTGTTCTCACTTCACCCAGCGCTCTGTTCCTGCAGATGTCGTGACCATGTGATTTCCATGCCCTGAGGCTCAACTCCATATCCCAGCATCCCTCTTTGTTCCTCAGCAATTCAAAGACAGGTTTTAAGCAATCCAATTTATTAAGCATTTCCTGAGCATTCCCATCCACTAACCCCACAGTCGCAAGGATTGTGGGGGAAAACAGAGAAACGGGGGCACTGTCCTTGGTGCTCTCACAGAAGTTTCAGTCTGCCAAATAAATATGGCATCAGTTAAAACACTGATGGGAATTAAATAGAGTTGTAATAAATATAGGAATCTGCTTTGTAGATTCTTCACAGCGTCCAAGGGAACCTTCCATGACTGTTGATGTGGTCACTTAAAGAATGAAGTTGTAAGCTTGGGCCAAGAACAGGACCCATGGTCAAGAGTGTGAAGTGCCCAGAGGACATCACGGGAAGGGACCCTCGTCTGAAATGATGCAGAGAAGAAGGAGGGTATCCTGGTCTAGGCCGTCAGAGCTGGCTGAATTCCCCCATCCAGCTCAAGAGAATGTCCATTTCTCCAAAGGCTTTGCTCACAGCTGCTTCTCTGTCCAACTAAAGGGAAAGGAAAGTTGAAGCCCTCGTGTTAGCCACAGGAACAGGTTTCCTTCTGACCCCTGAACCTGGTACAACTGTAGATCACCGGCTGTGACCCCTTTAGGATGGCCTCTGACAAAGTCACCACCCATCACTTCTCTATGTGTGCTGTCTGCCTGGGAGGCAAGGACAGATGGGTTGGTGAGTGGCCGCAGATAAGGGGCAAGGGAGAAGCATCGTGAGTCCCTGACAATAAGCATCAGAATCCCTGTGCAGGGTGGATTCCATCCAACTGAGACCACTGTGCAGATGAGGAAATTGAGAACTGGGTGGTCCCTTTCCCTAGTATGTTATTGCTCTTCACCATTTGTTTATAAACTGGTATATCTGTTTCTCAAAAAATGATCGAAATTGGATTGTCTTGGGGAGGGAGCTGGGGATGAAACTGGAATTTTGTTTTCTTAATTTAGGAAAAGACAATTCCCGTAATTCTTTTTCACAAACTCGACCCTTTGAGCATCCTGGAAAATACTGCAGATGTGTGTTAGGTTGGGATTCTCCCTTCTTTCCCCTCACTTTTGACTCACCAATTGCCCACCTCAGGTACCCATAAAGCCTCATTTTGGAATGTCCTTGGTAGTGAAATCATCTTGTAGGGAAATAGAATAGCATTTTAACTTGAAAATTGGCAGAAAAATTGGCCATGTCATTTGCAGTGTTTATGCAAAGTATATGGTAACTATGGTAACTAATGCAGCTATAGTATAGCTGTGCTCCGGCTAAGTCAGGTGGCTTAGGGGCAAGCTGGATGGAGTCCCCTTCGTTGAATTCTCCATCAGGTCCCCAAGGCACCCTCGTGGGACAGTTCAGACGGGCAATTCTCAGTTCCCGGCCTTGATTACCTGTTTAAATGCTCGGTAGAACAGCAAAAATCGCCTTTGTGCACTCTTATGGGCAGAAAACATCTTTTCCTGCTGGATAACAGAAAAAGAAAGTTGTGCCAAGTGTCAGGTAGGAACAGAGGTGCTTTCTCCCTCTCTTTCCTCGTAATGCCAGAGGGACTCCCAAGGCCTAAGAGGGCAGCTCCAAATCTCACATCCTCAAGGCAGCCAGTGCTGACCTCCCACCGTGCAGCAGAGACTGCCTCCTTTCACTCACAGTAGTCTTGCCAGGTAGGGGTGATCACCAGCACTTTATAGATAAGAAAACCAAAGCCCAACGCGACTGACCACTTTTGGGGTTTTGTTTTTGTTTTGTTTTGGTCTCCCAATTTCTCTCTCAAAGGCATTTCAAATAAATATGATTGATGATTTGAAAGAGAAAGAGATTGACCGCTTTGCAAATAGACACCCAGTCTGCTGGGCTTCCCTGGTGGCTCAGACGGTAAAGCGTCTGCCTGCAATGCGGGAGACCCTGGTTCGATTCCTGGGTCGGGAAGATCCCCTGGAGAAGGATATGGCAGTCCACTCCAGCACTCTTGCCTGGAAAATCCCATGGACAGAGGAGCCTGATAAGCTACAGTTCATGGGGTCGCAAAGAGTCAGACATGACTGAGCGACTTCACTACTGCTAGACACAGACCTGGCCTTAACCCAGCACTGCCCGTGTCCAGAGCCTGTGCCTTGTCCCATGACACCAGGGCCAGATAAGGGAAGAGTATCCTGAAAACACAGCATCTCCTGTGGACCTCCGTCCCAGCTTTGTTCTACTCACACTGGCTTGCAGTTTTGACACGATGACAAAGAAGTTGTTGGCCAGAGTAGAGAATGACTGCAGAATCCCGAATTCAGCGGCCTTGTCACGGTAGTTTTTGAAGACGGTGTTCACGTAGAACCTCAGCAGGGCGTGGAGGAGGTGGCAGCTCTCAGTCCCCTGGGGGGTGGCAGGGTCACTGCCGAGCCCAGGCCTCTGCCCACTCTGACCCCGATGAACCACCCACGTGTCGCACAAGGCAGGAGAAGCACAGTGGAGGCAGGGCTCCTCCAGGAGATGGGGCTCTAAAGCGCCGGGTTTTAAAGGGCCTTCGGACATCTTTGTTTGACCAGAGGACCCACAGGCCTAGAAAGGAAGGGCTCATCCGGGGTCCCACAGCCAGTCAGTGGCAGGCCCAGGCCTGGCGCCCAAGACGCTCGGCTCCCACGTGGTTAGGTTTCTTTCTTAGCCCATGGCCTCTCTGATAGCTCTGGGCAGTGATCGGCCTTGAAAAGCACCACCTCTTGGTTAGCTGAGCTTTGGCAGGGAAAAGGTTTAGAAGGAGAAATGAAGAGAGAGAAAACTAGTGCACCCTGGGCCCCTGAGGCGCCCCAGAGGGGAGCTCGGCGACCCTCGGGGGTCAAAGCTTGGTGGTTTGTGCTCACTGCCTAGATGGGTGAGAAGAAAGTGGGGGCTTGGAAGAGGCCCAAGCAGATGGCTCTGGGCCACTGAGAGCAGAAGAGAAATCCAAATTGATGGAGACTGGCTAAATGGAAACAGATGTTTAAAAGCCTCAGTCCCCTCCCTCTCCTCAGGTCCTGTATTCACATACCCTGGATACTAAGAACAGCCCAGGTGTTCCTTCTCTGGCTCACCACTCAGCCCTGACCTGTGCAGGCTCAGCCCGGGACAGAAGTGAAGTCTTCTATCAGCCTCCTCTGGAGCACCCCTCAGCATCACCCGTAGGAGACCAGCCACCCAGAGGAGAGAGCACCCTTCCCCCGCTTCTGATTACCGAGACGTTCTGCAGAACCTCTTTGCGCAGCAGCCGGACACTCGTGATGTTATCCTGAGCTTGCTTGGGGAACAGAAAGGACAGATGTCTCCAGGTTGGAGGTCAGCATAGAAGCCAACCTTGCAAATACATGCTGCTTGCCCAGACCCTTCAGTCTATCTAGTCTGTGCAACCTCAGAAGCCACAGGGGGACCCAGGGAGGGCCATGCTGAGCTGGCCCCTGGGGGGAGGTACAAGGTTCCAGCTCCAGAAAATCATGAATCCTGGCTTCCCAGGGGCAGATGGAATCCTAGACGTTCTTAAGAGCTTTGATGAAGGACTTGTTTGACTCCTTTGGTCACTTGAAGCATGAAGAAATATGCCCATGTTGTTTAAGAATCACTAGGAGCAAAATGTTACCTCCATCTTCCAGGGAGAGTCAGGGAGGCTGTACCTCGAGGCTTCCCCTGCAGCCCGCCACTTCTTGGGTTTCCACCAAAGAATCCTTGAGAGGAGGAGCTTTAAAGCTCCTTTGTCCTACCTCCTCATTGTGCAAATAAGGAAACTGATAGGGTAGGACTCGGGGGAGGCTGCTGTATGGATTGCTTTCAAGGTCAAGATCACACAGAGGTGTCCTGTCCCAGTCCAGCACTCTCCTCTCCCCAGACTGCCTTGTCAAGCTCCTTCATTCTGCCTGCATCTGGGTTGTCCTTTAAGGAGTATGTGTCACAGGATGCATTAACCGTTCTTTCCCAACTCAGAATTAAACATTCTTTCCATCTTGAATCAAGGCCTCCGCAGGTGGGAACAAACTAGGAGGAGCTGGCAAAGCAGTAGGTGAAAACTCTGTGGGTCTCAAAGGATCCCCCATGACTTCCCATGGGTGAAGGCTTATGTGACCCTGGGACAAAGATAAAGCTCAAATGAATCAGGCTTCCTTCTTTATTCCTCGTGGGCTGTGTTTCTTTTCCTATGGACTGGCCACGTCTTTCTGAGCCTCAGTTTCCTCAAGTGCAGAAGGAAATATGGACCCCCGATATCTCTGACTTCACTAAGCTCCTAGGTAGGAACAAGATTAGCAAGCTGCAAAGGGCTCCATAATCATCAAGTATCTTCCTCTGCCCAGAATCACCTCCCTCCATGGCTGGGTCCAGAACAACACTTCACTCACCACGATGTCCTTCATGGCCCAGAAGGCCTGCCACAGTTTCTGGAGAACTACGCCTTCTACCTGGCAGGGCCCAAGCTGGAACTCTTGGCCCCGGACCCATGACACCGGGCTCCAGAGAAGCAGTATGAGACTCAGGCAAGGAAGAGCAGCCATGTACATGGAGGAGCCCATCTGCAGCAAGAAGGTCCAGGAGGATCCTGCAGGGGGAATGGGGAAGGGAGCACCCCGTGAAGGAGCATCCTGCTGGGGGAACGGGGAAGGGAGCATCCCTGTGAGGGTGCATCCTGCTGGGGGAAGGGGGCACCCCTGAGAGGGAGCATCCTGCTGGGGGAAGGGGGCACCCCTGTGAGGGTGCATCCTGCTGGGGAAAGGGGGCACCCCTGGGAGGGAGCATCCTGCAGGGAAAGGGAGCATCCCTGAGAGGGAGCATCCTGCTGGGGGAAAGGGGCACCCCTGGGAGGGAGCATCCTGCTGGGGGAAAGGGGCACCCCTGGGAGGGAGCATCCTGCTGGGGGAAGGGGACACCTCTGTGAGAAAACATCCTGCTGGGGGAAGGGGGCACCCCTGTGAGGAAGCATCCTGCTGAGGTAAGGAGGTGCCCCTGTGAGCGAGGCCCTGGGCCCCAGGCATGGTCCCCTGGAGTAAGGCTCCTTGGCTCTGCCGCAGCCAGCCTCAGGGCCACACAGATGTGAAACCTGAAACCAGGGTGCACTCCTGGTGTTAGAACAGTCCAAATGTGTGGCCTTGCCAGGGTGCCCTGGGTGGCGCAATGGTTTTTCAGCCCCAAGGGCCTTTCTGCCCCTCAGTCTTACACCCACTGGCCTGGCTATCCTTGCTACCTCCTTTCTCACCACGCCCCTCTGCATCTCACACACACACACACACACACACATACACACACACACACACACACACACACACACACCCTGCCCCACCTTCCCTGCTCCATTACAGTCCTCTCTAGCCAACATCCCGCCAGTCAGAATTTGACCAAGAAAAGTGAAGAAACGGGGAGTTATAATGTGCCAAAGAACACATACAAGGATCCCAAACTCGGCAGAACACGTTCGCCTGAGTTCTGCCCTCAAGTCACCGGACACACGTGGGAAGGTCTTTCTTCCCTCCCCCCGAAGAAGGCCACCTCTGGCTCTCATCGCCGGCCAGAGGAGCTGTGGGTTTAATCCTGGCCCACAGGGATGGGTGAGCTGGTAGGCACACTCACTCTGCCACCTCAGCTGACCGACTCACTCTTGACGCTAGGAAGTAACTTTTCAGGTGACTGAACAAGAGGAGGAATCAGGTTTCCACATGAATCACCTCTAAAGCCTCCCACCGCGTGACTGTGTGAAGAGCTGCAGGCTGGAGGCAGGGAACCCCCTTGTCTGTCTGTCATAACTGTATGCAGAGATTGCTTCTCCATGACTCCTTGGCCCTTCGCTTCTCTTCCTTTCTTCTTTCCTCAGAGCTCGGTCCCTCCCTTTCTCACTCCAGGCCCTGATCTCACACCTGAGGACCCTCAGTCTTCCACCCCTCAGCTGGGTAGGAAGCCAGGAGAAGGTCTGTCTCCCTAGTGCCTGCCAAGGCAGAGGAGCGGGCCCGGCGCCAGCACACGTTGCTGCAGCTCTGAGCTCCACCCTCTCCCTCAGAGTCTTCCCGCTCCCTTCTTTCCAAAGCCACAGGCTCTTCAGTCTCTTGCAAATTCATCTGTGGGCCTCATAATCCTCCTAGCCTTCCTCTCCTCCAGCCTAAACTCTTCTGATGTTAAACCCACTCCTCGTGGCATATCTCACCCTTTACATAAA
This sequence comes from Madoqua kirkii, assembly GCA_006408675.1. Lineage (NCBI taxonomy): Eukaryota > Metazoa > Chordata > Mammalia > Artiodactyla > Bovidae > Madoqua > Madoqua kirkii. Next base: position 31,295 of record SJYC01090471.1, on the reverse strand, counting down.
CGCTGACAAAGTTGGCCTCTGTGTGCCCCCAGCCCCTACGTTCAGTCGGGCGACAGTGGGTCTAAGGCTTCAAAGCCAAGTACTCGGGAATCTCCCATCACTCACCTCGGGCCCTGGAATGATGCTTGAGGGCTTGCTGGTTGGTGGTGGCTGGTTCCTGTCTAGAGGAAGAAGATTGGGCAGGCGTCCACACACACACACACCATGCACCAACCAGGGGTGTAACAGTGGATGGAAGGCTCTTGTTCCAGCTGCGGAAGTTGTTTCCAAAGTAAATATGTGCAGGCAAGCCAGGCTTTGTGGAGCTTCATATACATGGGGGACATGGGGGAGGGGCGGGGGAGGCAGAGGGAGGTGGAGAAAGGGAAACTGGTCATGCTTTCCCAGAGAATGATGTCACTGCTAGTCAACCTTCACTCTAGATGGTGGGGCCGTGGGGGAAGCAGCCCCTGGGTGCGGTGAGCGCTGGGTCTGAGTTCCAGCTCTGCCATTGGCAGCCTGACGGGGGCAGGTCATCTAGCTACCTCGAACCTCAGTTTCTGCATCCATAAAGTAAAAACATGCAAGCAAGCAAACAAAAGCTCTATCCCATCACCACGGGAGCATCAGTGCCATTAAGAGACCTGGCCATATGTGTTCCTTCCTAGCAGGACGCTCAGCCTTCAGGTGTAGGATGTAGGTGAGGGGCAGACTGGAGCAGTGTTTCCAATGCATGTTCCCTGGAATCTGGTCCTGAGGGATGCTTATCTGCAAGACTCTGTGCACTAAGGATTTCATTCTCAGTAAATAGAGAAGGCTGGCACATGCTTGCCCCTCTTGGAAACCTATAGTGCCCTGTAGGAGCCGGAAGCCTGGTGTGGGCTTAACACTCCTTAACCCAGTCTTTCCCACAAGTATTAGACCGTGACTCTGAGAAACAGTCTGAGAAATACTGGACTCTGAATGAGGAACTAGCCAACTACTGGCAGAGAATAAGCTGAGAATGGCTCAGCCTGGTGATCGAAGATAGTTCTTTTATTTTTTAATGATTGAAAAAAAATTAAAAGAACATGCATTTTTGGGACACATGAATGTGGGTGAATTGAAGTTTTAATGTCCATAAATAAATCTTTACTGGGACGCGGTCATGTGCATTTGTTCATATGTGGTTTGCTGCTTCTGTGTTATGGGGATAAGTAGCTGTGACTAAGGCCATGTGGCCCACAAAGTCACAAATATTTACTACTAATATCTGACCCTTTGCAGAGAGGGCTTGCTGAGCCCTGTTCTGAATTACCTTCTTGTGTGAACATTCTAAGAGTTTCTTTAAGCCTGGATCCAGGCAAAGTCATGGGAGTAGAAATGTGATGTGAGGAGAAGGATGACTTTCTTTAGTTCTCCTTGGAGAAAAAAGAACAAGGGACACTAGGAGGAGCTGCTGCTACTGCTCCTGTTGAATCACTAAATTGTGTCTAACTCTTTGCAGCCCCAGGGACTGCAGCCCTCCAGGCTCCTTTGTCAGTGGGATTCTCCAGGCAAGAATACTGGAGTGGGTAGCCATTTCCTTCTCCAAGGGATCTTCCCCACCCAGGGATCGAACCCATGTCTCCTGCTTGGCAGGTGGGTTCTTTACCACTGAGCAGCCCTTTCCAGTCTCTCCAGCTGGCGGACCCTTAATCTCTCATCTCTCTATCACAGACACAGTGTTGTTTGTTTTCTTTAGTAAGTCAAATACGTGCTGCCATCCCCAGCCAGCAGGCTGGCCATCTGCCTCTGCTGTATTAAGGACCATGCTTGAGGCCTTTGCTCCCAGAAGGCTGGAGCGTTGTCCTCTAGGCCTAGGCAGGGGCCCACTTCACAACCCCATTTTCCTTTCAGGATCTAGGGCACTACTAGTAATCTCTAACTACCATGAGAAGAAGATGCCAAGAGGCTTTGATGAGACAGAGAAGACAAACTAAGAATATTGGGACAATAGATGAGGGGGAGGGTAAACAGGACTAGAAAGTCTAGACAGCTAAAGCTGGAAGCTGAGAGGAAAAGTGAGCCCCAGGGCATCTGCAATCCTAGACAACAGTCTACGGATACACAGGAGAGCAGGAGGGATGAGGTGTCAGCAGGGCAGGCCAGGACAGAGGCATGAGGTCATGGAGACAGCTAGGCAAGCTCCCGAATAGCCACCTGGGGTCATGAGCAGCTCTTTCTGTCTAAGGAAGGAGTAACGTAACACAGAGATTCCAGGCAAACACGTGCCTGAGTCTCTGGCTTGGCTGAGCTTATCCCCGGGAGGGCATGATTCCCTGGGAAGGGAGGGCATGGAGAAAACTCAAGGACCTTGGCCCCAGGTCAACTGAGATCGCTGGTTATGCGTTCACACCATGTCTGCAGGCAGACCTGGGTCCAAAACATGATTAGCCCAGGAGCCCTCTGAGTTTCAGCTTCAGCACATGTAAAACCGAATCGCCACAGGCCCCAAGAACAGTGACATAAAGCCTTGCTGCTCAAAGTGTGGTCTGTGCTCCAGCAGAACAGCAATATCTAGGAGTTCCTTAGAAATGCAAGATCCCAGACCCTTCCCCCAAAACTACTGAACCACAAAGTGCACTTTAAAAACTCCCAAGATGATTAAGTATGCTAAAATTTAAGAAGTGTTTACATAAAACACAGGAAGTATCTGGTATCTTTCACATTGTAAATGCTTAACAAACAGGAGCTACAAGTGAGGCAGAAGGAATTAGAGCAGTTGTTCTCCACGGGGCAATTTTTACCCGGGGGAATAACTAACAATGTCTTGAGACATTGTAGGTTGTCATAACGGGAAATGGGGTTGTGGGAAGTGGGGTGCTACTGACAGGTAGTGGCATGGGCCAAGGGACACTGCCAAACATCCTACAGTGTATGGGATGGCCCCTCCCCACAAAGAAGCAGGTTCAGTTCAGTTTAGCTCAGTCGCTGACTCTTTGTGACTCCGTGAATCGCACCACACCAGGCCTCCTTGTCCAGCACCAACTCCCGGAGTCCACTCAGATTCACGTCCATCGAGTCAGTGGTGCCATCCAGTCATCTTATCCTCTGTCGCCCCCTTCTCTTCCTGCCCCCAATCCCTCCCAGCATCAAAGTCTTTTCCAATGAGTCAACTCTTCTCATGAGGTGGCCAAAGTACTGGAGTTTCAGCTTTAGCATCATTCCTTCCAAAGAAATCCCAGAGTTGACCTCCTTACAGTCCAAGGGACTCTCAAGAGCCTTCTCCAACACCACAGTTCAAAAGCATCAATTCTTCAGCGCTCAGCCTTCTTCACAGTCCAACTCTCACATCCATACAAGACTACTGGAAAAACCATAGCCTTGACTAGACGGACCTTGGTTGGCAAAGTAATGTCTCTGCTTTTGAAAATACTATCTAGGTTGATCATAACTTTTCTTCCAAGGAGTGTCTTTTAATTTCATGGCTGCAGTCACCATCTGCAATGATTTTGGAGCCCCCAAAAATAAAGTCTGATACTGTTTCCACTGTTTCCCTATCTATTTCCCATGAAGTGATGGGACTGGATGCCATGATCTTCGTTTTCTGAATGTTGCGCTTTAAGCCAACTTTTTCACTCTCCTCTTTCACTTTCTGGAGAAGGCAATGGCACCTCACTCCAATACTCTTGCCTGGAAAATCCCATGGATGGAGGAGCCTGGTGAGCTGCAGTCCGTGGGGTCACTGAGAGTTAGACATGACTCAGTGACTTCACTTTCACTTTTCACTTTCATACATTGGAGAAGGAAATGGCAACCCATTCCAGTGTTCTTGCCTGGAGAATCCCAGGGACGGTGGAGCCTGGTGGGCTGCCATCTATGGGGTCGCCCAGAGTCGGACATGACTGAGGCGACTTAGCAGCTTTCACTTTCATCAAGAGGCTTTTTAGTTCCTCTTCACTTTCTGCCATAAGGATGATGTCATCTGAGGTTGTACAGCCCCCCTAAATGCCCACAGTGCTGAGGCTCAGAAATCCTGGACTAGGGGAGAGCAGTGTCTGCAGGGGAAAGAGCTGACATAGAGAAGGATCAGAAACAGAGAGGGGAAGGAAAATAAGGCAGCAACTCGGTCAGGAGAGGGGAAGGAAAATAAGGTGGCAACTCGGCAGACGGGGCCGAGGGCAGAGGGCGAGGCCTGGCACACTGGCTCACTGCCACCCTGCCTCCCCCAACTCCCAGGGTAGCTCCAAGTCTCAGACTTGGAGAAACTGGAGAAAATGGGGCTGGTCTCTTAGTGCAGAGCCATGTATTTTCATCCCATGCTAGGCTAGATGAAGACAAAAGCTGTCCTAATATCTCTCATCTCCTTGCTCTCTGGAAACTTGGGAAATTTCCTTCACGATAATACTGGGTGGGAGAAAAGGTCCTCTGTGGATAAACTTTGATTTACAAGGCCACTCTCCCCCCTAGACACCCTTTATTAGGTTGAAGGTGTTTATTCTGTGACGCTCAGGACACGCCCGTCACGTACGCACGTACGCTTGTTGTGTATGCCATATCATGTCTGCAGTCTGAATTTTCCATTTACCTCTACTGCCACCCTACATCCCCTACAGATTCTCCTAAACCTATAGAGAGAGGAAAGGGCTGAACCAGGTGGAGAAGGGTCCCTTCTCCACTCCCCGGGTGAGGCAGTGAAGATCTCACTCTAAACCTGAATATCCCCCCTTTGTGACTGACAGAAATGCCCTGCAGGAAAGAAGTGATGAGAATATGAAGTAGGGTTTCCTGAGCACCAGAGATAAAGGAAAGTTACATCACCATTTTTCTTCCAGTGAACTGATTTAATCTTCACTCTAAAATAGATTGTTATCTCGCTGTTTGGCTGGGAACGCGTGCACTGACAGATGTGAGATTTCTGGGCTTTTGTCCGTTCTTCTCCCTGCTGCAGCTGCTGTCATTCCAGGAGTGGAGATGAGAGGTCGGTGTCCCATTGGTTGGCCCCCCTAGACTGGCACTTTGCCATTCTATCTTGTCCTCTATCACTGATATAATTAATAATTTATTGTTACAGGCATTTCAAAGCATAGAAGTGAGAACGCACACAGATCAGTCTTACAGCTCTACAGCAGGCTCAGATGTACAAAATACCTCTAACTGAAACCTCTCATTCGCTATTCACTATAACAAAAATGTTAGAAGGAGGACACATATTGTTAACTGTCCTTTGCAGATTAGAAAACTGAGATTCAGAAAGGTCAAATAATTTTCCCTGCGTCACATAAATAAATGACCGAATCATAACCAGAGTACAGGTCTCCTGGCTCTCAGTCAGTATTCTTTCGTCTGTTCCACCCTTCATCAGCTTCTCAGTCTGGCATGCATTCACCCACTTACTGAATAAGCTCTTCCTAAGCACCTACTGTGCGTCAGAAAAGGCTATACAAAAATCAATGACTATAATAGCATTTACATAAATGTCCAGAAAAGACACGTTAGAGAGACAGAAAATAGAGTACTGGCTGCCTAGGGCTCAGAGTTGGGTATTTGGTGGATGGGAGGAATTGGGAGTGACTGAATACAAAGTTTCCATGGGGAGTAAAGAAAATATTCTAAAATTAGATTATAGTGATGCACTCTGTGAGTATACTAAAACCCATTGAACTGTACACTTTAAGCAGTGAACTCTGTGGTGTGTGAATTATATCTCATTAAAACTGCTTAAAAAATAATTAAAAATAAAAAATAATTATTGTTCTCAGTTCTAATGAGCCAAGAGTGAATACACTTGTAAACAGATAAATTGCAACACCAAGTCATGGGAATGTGTTGACACCAGTAACAGAAGGATGGAGCCAATGAAAACATCAAGATGAGATCTTAATAAGATGTATCTTGGATGTTGCTGGAAGGGCTGAGAAGCTTCCTAGTGGAGGTGACATTTGATCTGAGGCTTGAAGCCTGAGTAGGAATTTGCCAGCAAAAATAAAGGAGGACATCTTCTGGAGACCTCTGTGAACTCCACTAATTCTATGACCATATAACTGCTATAGGGAACCAAGGAGAGGAAGGTTCTAGAAGTTGCCAGAAGAACAAGGATCTTTGATTGCTGTTTTGCTTGATGATTAATGGAAATCCATGGGAAAGAGCAGTTTAAATATAGTTGCAGGGTATGTAAGGAAACCTAAGGTGCTACTGAGCCCCAAGACAGGAAGGGAGAAGTTGGATGAAGGACTTGGGCCACAGTTTTCTAAGCAAAGGCTTTAGCCGATCACAAGAAAGAGACCATAAGAGACATCCAACTCTGAAAACTGCAACTGTGTCCCAGAAGTCAGGTTCCTGTACCTTCTCACAGCCTTCAGAGCACCAACTTTGAGTCTCAAGGACATGAATGTTTTAAATAAACATATGGCAGTATACAGGGTTGGAGAAAATGATAGTTACAGAGTCTCCTGAGTAGATTCAGGTTAAGAGTTGTGGTCCATTTCCCCTGTGTCACCATGTCTCTCATATATCCAAAGTTGCTTTTTCTAACAGATATATATTTTGTAGGGCAAGCAAGGAATGCAAGTAAGGAGGGAAGGACTGAGGGGAGGGGGAAGGAAAGAAGGAAAGAGAAAGGAAGCAAGAGAAAGGAGAAGGAGGAAGAGAGGGAAAATACTTTGGTTGAAATGAGATATCTTTCATACTCAGCAGTTTATCAGCATCAATATTTCTGAAATAGCCCCCCTGTCTTCCTCCTATTCAAATTCACTCTCTAGACTTACAAGGAACTTTTTAGAGTCCTAGACAGCAGCAATCACTCCAGTCCTGTGCTCATCTTTGATGGCACCTATGTGATCCTTCCTTGTGCCCCGGTGGTCTTGTCCACCAGGCTGTGAACTCCCTAGGCACCAGCACTGACTTTTCTTTCATCTCAGAAGGGCCCTCAGAGCCCAGCACACGGCAGGTGCTCAGTAAGAGTTTGTTGAATAAGTGCATTTCATATGACTGATCCCCAAATCTAACAGTTTACAGGACCCAGTAGCCTCCCAGACTGTGTAGACATGAAGAGAAAGTCAAAGTCGCTCAGTCGTGTCTGACTCTGCAACCCCATGGATTATACAATCCAAGGGATTCTCCAGGCCAGAATACTGGAGTGGGTAGCCGTTCGCTTCTCCAGGGGATCTTCCCAACCCAGGGACTGAACCCAGGTCTCCCATATTGCAGGTGGATTCTTTACCAGCTGAGCCACAAGGGAAGCCCAATATGTAAAGTCTGCCAAATGTTCACCAATTTGTTCAGGCAACAATCACTGGGCTATGAGACACTGCTTTGTGTCCCATGGCCTGATTAAATATCTGAGCCAGCTTTGCATGTGCCCCGAGTATGAGAGTAAAAACTCATGAAATGATACTATAACCACTTACCTGCTTGTAGAATCCCAGGGAAACAGAATCTGTGCTTAGGCCAGCGCAGGAGAGAGTCTTGGGTCTGCGAATAAGAAACTCCCATCCTCGAGCTTCTAAACTGCTTCTAAATATGCTTTCTCTGTGCCACCTGTCCCATTCTGCCAAAGGGGGAAATAGTTTCTATTTCATCTATCTTACAGACTCTCTCCCAGTCTCATCCCTCTTTAAACAGAATGCCCACTGCTTCATAAGATCCTTCTAAATGCACAACTCTGATCATACTACTCCTTAACCTTGAAAATTATCTTTGATTTCTCCCAGCCCGTTGCTCTTTTTTTCCATTTCTGTATCCATCAGTGTCTAGCACAGAGCCTTCAACATATTAGTTTGTTCTTGACTCAATTTTTAATTTCAAAACCAGGTAATGGAATACATTTAAGGGAGAGGATAAACTAAATTGATTTTTGTACTCCTCAACTGATGCTATGCTATGCATGAATCCATGTAATAGAATGCCATTCAACCACCAAATGTAATTTGTCTTTACATCCGTAAAAAAAAAAAAAAAAAAAAACCTCTTTTATAACAATTTAGACTTAAAAACCAAGTTACAGATGAAATATGCGGTATGGTCCCATTTTTGTAAAAAAAAATAATAAAATGAGCATATGTACATGTCGAAAATGATCTAGAAATATAAATACCAAAATGTTAACAGGATTACATTTGAGTAGTGAGATAATGGGTATTTTCCTTTTCTAGAGCTTACGTGTGTTTTCCAAGGTTATACAAGTCTAACTCAAGTGTAAGGGCTTTTTTATAACTTATTTAAAATTTAAATAAATCACTAGTTTCACCATTGCCCACAGAAAATCACTGAAATTCCTGGCATGGAAGTGCCCATTCTCTGACATCTGGTTACTCACCTTTCCAACTTTATCTCTTCCCACATCTCTGCTCACCATGCTCCAGCCAAACTGGGCTACTCACCTCCATTTTCTGCCTCTGCCCCACTGTTCATGGAATCTGGGATGTCCTTATCATGTGCCAAACACTAACCAACAATCTATTGCTTCGACATAAAAAGATGCAGTGATATGTTGTTGACTGTCAAAGACAAGTTGCATATATATGTATACGTGTGTTTACATATGTGCATATACATACTATAAAATATGTGTGCAGGCACACACACACACATATCCTGCTAAACATATTTATTTTGAAGTAGTACAATTGCAGGCTAGATAGAGTTTTATTTTCATCTTTAAAGGATTTTGTATAGTTGATGTAAAAAGAACTCAACAAACACCTACCATTTGAGAGAGAGATTTGCATTAAAATTTTACCTGTCTTTCAAGGTCTCCTTCTTGAAGCTATTCTAAAAGTTGCAAGGAATTTTTGCCTCCCTTGAACACCACAGGGATTTGAATTTCTTTTGTGGCACTGACTCTCATCGTTTGCCTTCCCTTGTCCCTATCCCTTACCCCCTGCCCTCCTGCTTCCTCTCCCTCTCCCCCTCTGTATACCCACCCCCAACTTCCTCAATCTAGGGCCTTGGGAAGACAGGGGAACAGATGTGTTCTCTTCCTCATCCTGCCCAGGACAGCAGAGTAGGTTACTGAAAAAAATAAGCATGTAGCGAGTAAAATGCTTGATAGGAAAAATATTCAGAATAATATGGAATTTGCATTTTGGTGGGTTAATCTCATCACAAGAATAGAGAATTGGAAAAAGGTAAAAGGAGTAAAAGATGCTTACTCCTTGGAAGAAAAGTTATAACCAACCTAGACAGCATATTAAAAAGCAGAGATATAATTTGCCTGTCTAGTCAAAACTATGGTTTTTTGAGTAATCATGTATGGATGTGAGAGAAAGCTGAGCACTGAAGAATTGATGCTTTTGAACTGCGGTGTTGGAGAAGACTCTTGAGAAGACTCCTTGGACTGCAAAGAGATCCAACTTGTCCAGCCTAAAGGAAATCAGTCCTGAATATTCATTGGAAGGACTGATGCTGAAGCTGAAACTCCAATTCTTTGGCCACTTGATGAAAAGAACTGATTCCTTGGAAAAGACCCTGATGCTGGGGAAGATTGAAGGCAGGAAGAGAAGGGAACAACAGAAGATGAGATGGCTGGATGGCATCACCGACTCAATGGAGATGAATCTGAGTAAACTCCGGGAGTTGGAGAGAGAGGCCTGGCATGCTGCAGTCCATGGGGTTGCAAAGAGTCAGACACAACTGAGCGACTGAACTGAACTCAACTGGTTCTAGGTGGAAGCCCACTGGGAAGTATGGGAGACATTGAAGTTACAGTTCCCCTCTTCTTAGAAGACAGGAAAATTGCACTTCCCTGCCCCATGGAAGCTTGGCATGGCCACTGGACTATTTTGACCAGTGAAATATAAGTGAAAGAATCAAGTGTCTTTTCAGGTGGAAGCATTTAAAGCACAAGGCACGGTTCTCCTGCTCCTACCTCGCTTTTGTGGGGATGGCAGCCTTATGGGATGGAAGTGTTTCCTCCACCTGGGTTCCTGAATAGCCATGGTGAGTAGATGGCCACGCGAATATGCATCACACGTGTTATAACTGAGAGATAAGTTTTGTCATAACAAGCCACTGAAAGACTAAGGTATTGTCTGCTGCTGCAGCATAATGTAGCCTCACCTAATATAGAAGGAATGTTAGAAGGGAGAGGGATTTAAACACATTTCAAGTCCCTTTCCGCCCTCAGAAAATGAATGTAGACTCTGCTATAGGCAAAACTGCTATTCTACATGCTATTTAGACAACTCATTATAAGTCACAGAGTCTCAAAATTCGTCTTTGTTGGAAAGTACTGCTTTCTCCTTGCACACAATATAAACTATGCATTCAGCGGGATGAGGTCATGTTACAGCATGAGGCTAACCACTTTGGGATCCAGGAATTGGCGGCCCAGTCATTCAGGAGTCACACAAGGGGCCACAGCTCTGGAATGGAGCAGGGACGGAAGTCTGAGAGTCTATCTGAGAAAGACAGCCCTGTGCCCTGGGCAGGGGTGATAGAGGGACTCTGTTATTCACTAGCCAGTAAAAAGCTTTGAACAAGCTAACACACACACACACACACACACACACACACACACACCACATACTCACTTACTACATAGATTTTAAAACTGGCAGAGAAAAGCAGGCTAAGGCCCAGCAGGCCTAAACTTGTCCCAGAATGTGAAAAAGTAGAGATCGTGTCCCTGAAAAGCCTTACATAAGGTACTGGAAATGCAAAATGACTTGGGCTCTTAAATCGAAATAAATTGGTTTTGGGTTTCTTATCTCCTTTGCCTAGATGTAAAGGGTCAAATCCAGGGAATCATCCAAAGTGGTGAAGAGTAGAAGCTGCTTCCAGCAACAGTGAGTGGGGCTCTCTCTATTCAGACTCTGACATTAACTTCCAAACAGTATCCTCTCGGAAAATACACTACCCGTGAAATGACGGGCCAATTCACTAGCTCCCTCTGTAGACTACTCCCTGCCTCGAAAAGTCACCACCTGTCTTCCCAGACCAGAGAGTTAGCTCCACAAGAAAGCAGGATTAATAGGTCTAATCACTTAATTCTAATTGAGTGAATTCTGCCTTCCCACAATAAAATGAGAATTAAAAATAACCTGGAATATCAGAGTCTGAATGTCCACATTTCATTAACCTGGGAAGAAAATTAGAAAGTAAAAATCTCAAAGTGTGTGGTCCCCAGTGCTGATACAAAGCTAGCTAGCTCTTGCAGAGCTCCAGTCTCTAGTGTGTTTTGAGAAGTTCTAAAGGGATGTATCTCATAGCTTTGTCCATGAGCCATCCCTGCCGTCAGGGCTGGCTGAGCCAATGACAGCCAGCTCCAAGTGCCACCCCAGGGACAGTGAGAATGGGATTTTCCTCACCAGGTTTTCAGTGCCAATTCCCTCCAGTCAAAAAATGTTGCACGGTCACATTCACCCCTAATAAGGCATCTGAGTCCAAAGTATTACAGAGTTCAATGGAGCAACTTTTCCAACTTACGCCCAAAGACTTTCTTGGCTCTAGGATGCCCACATACCTCAAGAGTGGTTGATTTGAACAGCTTCAGTATCATGGGCCTGGAACTCATCATTTCTTAGGGGTGGAAGAGGGGCTACTAATGGTTAGGTCTCAGCGCTAGTCCAATAAGCCAGCATATGGCATAGCACTTTACTAAATACTTCCACAATTTGATATTCACAAAAGCCCTGTGAAATAAAGCATACATCATTATCTCCATTTTAACAACTAGGAAACCAAGGCAAAGAGGAAAACTGCACTCCACAATGATTTGCTTAAGCTCATAGAGCTAGAAAATGGAACTACCTAGACTGGACCCCCAGGTCTCTGACTTCAAGCCAGGTGTACCAGAGGCAGTGCTGTGCGCTGGAAAGCATGCAACCGTGAAGTCACGCTTCCTGTGGACCCTTGGCTCTGAGACTTAGAAGCTGTGCGATCTTGAGTGAGTTACTTGATTCTTATATGCTTCAGTTCCCTCATCAGTAGAGTAAGAATAGCAATGCAAATCATCTCATAGGTATTTGTGAGGATTAAATGAGAAAAATACATGCAAAGCACATAGAAATCAGCCTGCCCCATCAGGAAGCAAGAGAAAGAGTTAACTATTATTAAAACATTACTAGTATTATTTTTATATATTACCATGACACACAATGCTTTTTCATTATTGAAAAGAGCCTGATATGGCTACAAACAATTTTTACTCTGTAACTATAGTAACTTCTGTTTAGGAAAATCTTTCAAGTGTTCATAAGAGTACCTGATGTGGAAACAGTATACCACAATATACTACGGCCAGTCCCCCGTTTTAATCAGTCTGTTTAGGAATCTGTGTAGTTGTTTGAAATGATAGTAGAAGGATGGAAGGACTAGATGAAGGGGATTATGAGGTACAAACTTCCAGTTATAAAATATTACTAAGTCATAGGGATGTAATGTACAGAAGAGGGACTATAATCACCAATATTGTAATAACTTCATATGGTGATGGAACGTGACCAGGCTTATCTTGGGGATTATTTTGTGATGTGTATGAAATCTGAATCACTGTGTCATACACCTGAATGTATTATGATAGTGTATCTCAATTATACTTCAATAAAAAGGAAAAAAATTAGAAACCTTAAAAAAAAATAGTCCAGCCCCAAGAGAAGTCATATGAGAATATGATACGAAAGCTTAAGGACCAGAATTCATTGAGTGGGCTCTTTTTTGATTGATGGTATAATGAAAGTAACGAGAACCAAATCATTTCCTAACCAGCCCTATCCTTTTGTACTAAAATCATTATATTATAGCTATTTCTACTCTGGGCCAAAATTTGTTGATCTGAAATGTTTTCATTTCATTTTCAAACTAATAGCTTTATTGAAATGTAATTCACCTTTTTAAAATGTACAGTTCAGTGGGTTTTGGTATATTCACAGAAATGAGCAACTGGCACCATTGTCCAATTTCTAAACTTTTTCATTACCCCAAAAGGAAACCTCATACCCACTGGCATCACACCCTACTCCACTTCCCCTTAGTCCCTAGAAACAGCTGTTTTTTCTGTTCCTGCGGTTTTACCTATTCTGAGTGTTTCCAGACATTATATTGGCAATGTTATAAAGATAATTTGAAGTTTAGGATATTAGCATCCTCTGAGAAGTATTTATATTTGCTTCTGGAAGAGGATTGGCAATTCCACATTAACTTAATCCAATCATAGAATGAGGTGATTCAAAGTTGATTTTCTGTCCCTGTTAAGGGATTACCATGGGTTACCATGACCCCTAGAGGGTAGCACTTGGGGGTCTCAGCTGGAAGCTTGGCCAGGAGGTTCTAGGGGGCCTCCTTCATCAACGACTAGGAGCATGTCCTGGAGTTCCCCCCGTCCTGTGAATTTGTAGCAAATTGAGCACATCTGTCTCCCAATCTTCCATCAACTTTTTTTTATAATTGGAGTTTAGTTGCTTTACAATGTTTAGTTTCTGCTGTACAGCAATGTGAATCAGCCATACATATACATGTATTCCCTCTTTGTCACCACAGAGCATTGAGTAGAAGACACTATACAGTGGGTTTTCTTTAGTTATCTGTTTTATACATAGCAGTGTATGTATGTCGATCCCAGTCTCCCAGTGTATCCCACCATTTCCCCACTTGGGGTCCATACATTTGTTCTCTATGTCTCTATCTCTATTTCCACTTTGCAAATAGGTTCATCTGTATCTCATCAACTTTTCTAAAGTTAGATGACCTTCACCAAGGAAAGGGCTTCCCTCATAGCTCAGTCGAAAGAAGCTGCCTGCAGTGCAAGAGACCCAGGTTCTATTCCTAGGTTGGGAAGATCCTTTGGAGAAGGAAATGGCAACCCACTCCAGTATTGTTGCCCGGAAAATCCCACGGACAGAGGAGCCTGGCGGACCACAGTCCATGAGGTCACAAGAGTTGGAAACAACTGAGTGACTGAACCACCACCACCGTCAGGGAAAAGCAGTCCCCAGTGCTGAGCTCATTTTGCCTGTCTTTTTATCTCTTCAAAACCTTCAGTTTTGGGAGAGGAGAGTGGTAGTTTTTTTTTTTTTTAATTTCCTGACTTTTGCAACTTTTCTTGAATTCTTCTCATTGTGTTAGTCATTCAGTCGTGCCCAACTTTTGGCGACTCCATGGACTGCAGCCCACCAGGCTCCTCTGTTCATAAGATTTTCCAGGCAAGGATACTGGAGTGAGTTGTCATTTCCTTCTCCAGGGGATCTTCCCAACCCAGGGATCAAACCCAGGTCTCCTGCACTGCAGGCAGATTTTTTACCAACTGAGCCACAAGGAAAGCCACACATCTAAAAGCCAGTAGCAGTTTTCTCCTTCAGGCAGAACAAAGAGGAAGATTCTTCCACATATTCACCAGCTCCTCAATAGCTTCAGAAAAACCACCATCTTCTGCCACTGGCAGGAGAGACACACCTACTAGTCATGTCTGTGAAGATCGAAAAGGATAACCCAGGCAAAGTGCTTAGTGAATTTTGTAGTAATCATGTTTCCCGCTTTGTTCCAGCCTCGGTAAAGCTCAGAGCTGAATTTTGATCCTTGTAGCGACTTATGACTCAGAACCTCATGACATGTCCTTTGCAGAATAATCTTAGCTCAATCATCATGGTATTATCTGTGTTCTGTTTCATCTAGCTTCCTTAAATCTTGTTGTATTACATGTATTCTCATAAGTCACTCTCAACTACTTTGATAGAAAGTGGGACATAAATAAGTAAATAACATACATTAAATAAGAGTGTTTTGAATTGCTATATGCCATATGTGTAACAGAACATTGATATTAGCACAGGCAGAACTGCTTCCCTAGCATAGCAGGACTTCAAGGTCCTTTGTCTTTTTAGGCTACTTGTTGACATCCCTGCTAATCCTTCACAGTCTAACTCAAGGATCCATCCTTCAGAAAGCCTTCCCTTATTTTTCTACATGGGGGTCTTTCCTTGTCATTAAGTCTTATATTGCTGACAATGACTTATCCTCACAATCTCACTCTCTTTAAATGCCTCTAACCTGCACAAAAGCTTCCCTGGTACTTCAGTGGTAATGAATCCTCCTTCCAACGTTCAATCCCTGTTCTGGGACGATCCCCTGGAGAAGGAAATGGCAACCCACTCCAGTATTCTTGCCTGGGAAATTCCATGGACAGAGGAGCCTGGTGGGCTACATACAGTCCATGTGGGACTTAGTGACTAAACAGTAATGACAACAATCTCCAGAAGGCCTAGAAAAAGAAATTACCTCAAATTGAACTGTTTTTGAAGAATTTTACTGATACACAATTGGCAGGCAATAAACTGCACATATTTAAAATGTACAATTTGAAAAGTTTTGGTATATGTATACACTGGAAATCATCACCAAGATAATAAACATATTCATCATAGTTTAACCATTTACTTGTTAGTAGACATTTAGTTGTTTCCAATTTGAGGCTAATAAAAATAAACCTTTCATAAAATGTTTATGTGCAAGTCTTTTCATGAACATGTGTTTTCTTTTCTCTTGGATAAATACCTAGGAATGGAATAACTGGGTCATATGGCAGCTGTGTCTTCAGTTTTTGAGAAACTGCCAAACTATTTTCAAAGTGGTTGTATCATTTTACATTCCCAACAGACCATATGAGTTTGAGTTTCTCCACACCTTCCCCTAGCACCTGATATGGTCTTTTTTTTTTTAACCGTTCTAATAAGTATGATGTGGTATCTCACTGTGGTTTTAATTTGCATTTAATGAAAGACAATGTTAATCATCTTTTCATGTGCTTCTTTTTTACATATATTTATCTTCTTTTGTGTCTGTTCAAAATTTGTGCTCAGTTTTTAATTGGGTTGCTTCCTTATAATTGAGTTTTGAGTGTTCTCTATATTTTTTGGTAATACTATTCTCCTTCAGGCAGAACAAA
This sequence comes from Madoqua kirkii, assembly GCA_006408675.1. Classification (NCBI taxonomy): domain Eukaryota; kingdom Metazoa; phylum Chordata; class Mammalia; order Artiodactyla; family Bovidae; genus Madoqua; species Madoqua kirkii. Next base: position 15,475 of record SJYC01090471.1, on the reverse strand, counting down.
GAGGAAGATTCTTCCACATATTCACCAGCTCCTCAATAGCTTCAGAAAAACCACCATCTTCTGCCACTGGCAGGAGAGACACACCTACTAGTCATGTCTGTGAAGATCGAAAAGGATAACCCAGGCAAAGTGCTTAGTGAATTTTGTAGTAATCATGTTTCCCGCTTTGTTCCAGCCTCGGTAAAGCTCAGAGCTGAATTTTGATCCTTGTAGTGACTTATGACTCAGAACCTCATGACATGTCCTTTGCAGAATAATCTTAGCTCAATCATCATGGTATTATCTGTGTTCTGTTTCATCTAGCTTCCTTAAATCTTGTTGTATTACATGTATTCTCATAAGTCACTCTCAACTACTTTGATAGAAAGTGGGACATAAATAAGTAAATAACATACATTAAATAAGAGTGTTTTGAATTGCTATATGCCATATGTGTAACAGAACATTGATATTAGCACAGGCAGAACTGCTTCCCTAGCATAGCAGGACTTCAAGGTCCTTTGTCTTTTTAGGCTACTTGTTGACATCCCTGCTAATCCTTCACAGTCTAACTCAAGGATCCATCCTTCAGAAAGCCTTCCCTTATTTTTCTACATGGGGGTCTTTCCTTGTCATTAAGTCTTATATTGCTGACAATGACTTATCCTCACAATCTCACTCTCTTTAAATGCCTCTAACCTGCACAAAAGCTTCCCTGGTACTTCAGTGGTAATGAATCCTCCTTCCAACGTTCAATCCCTGTTCTGGGACGATCCCCTGGAGAAGGAAATGGCAACCCACTCCAGTATTCTTGCCTGGGAAATTCCATGGACAGAGGAGCCTGGTGGGCTACATACAGTCCATGTGGGACTTAGTGACTAAACAGTAATGACAACAATCTCCAGAAGGCCTAGAAAAAGAAATTACCTCAAATTGAACTGTTTTTGAAGAATTTTACTGATACACAATTGGCAGGCAATAAACTGCACATATTTAAAATGTACAATTTGAAAAGTTTTGGTATATGTATACACTGGAAATCATCACCAAGATAATAAACATATTCATCATAGTTTAACCATTTACTTGTTAGTAGACATTTAGTTGTTTCCAATTTGAGGCTAATAAAAATAAACCTTTCATAAAATGTTTATGTGCAAGTCTTTTCATGAACATGTGTTTTCTTTTCTCTTGGATAAATACCTAGGAATGGAATAACTGGGTCATATGGCAGCTGTGTCTTCAGTTTTTGAGAAACTGCCAAACTATTTTCAAAGTGGTTGTATCATTTTACATTCCCAACAGACCATATGAGTTTGAGTTTCTCCACACCTTCCCCTAGCACCTGATATGGTCTTTTTTTTTTTAACCGTTCTAATAAGTATGATGTGGTATCTCACTGTGGTTTTAATTTGCATTTAATGAAAGACAATGTTAATCATCTTTTCATGTGCTTCTTTTTTACATATATTTATCTTCTTTTGTGTCTGTTCAAAATTTGTGCTCAGTTTTTAATTGGGTTGCTTCCTTATAATTGAGTTTTGAGTGTTCTCTATATTTTTTGGTAATACTTTATTATATACAGGGATTTGCAAATATTTACTCCCAAACTATGGGCTCTCTTTTCATTTTCTTAGGCATCTTTTAAAGGGCAGACATGTTTAATGAAGTCTAACCTGCCAATTTGGCTTTTTATAGATTCTGCTTATGGTTTTGTATCTAGGAAATCTTTGGCTAACTTAAAGTTATGAAGGTTTTTCCCTCAGGTTTTCTCTGAGAAGTTATAATTGTAGATTGTACATTTAGATTGATGATCCATTTTGAGTTAACTTGTATACGTAAAGTATGGGTCCAAGTTGATTTTTTTCTATACAATATCCAATTATTTTAACATCATTTCTTGAAAGATCAGTCTATCTCCACTAAATTGCCTCTGCACTATTGTTGAAAATCAGATATGTAGGTCTTTTTCTGGACTTTCCATTCTACACTCTATTCATCTATTTTTACACCAGAACCACACTCTCTTGCCATAGCTTTATATGTCTTCAAATCTAATAATATTAATCCTTCAATTTTGTTCTTTTTCAGTTATTTTGTTTGTTGCATTTTAATATGAATTTTAAAGTGAACTTGTCAGTTTCTACCTTAAAAAAAAGGCTACTGAAATTTTTATACTGATTGCATTGAATATATAGATCAATTTGGGGAGAATTAGCATCTTAATAATCATCAAGACCTAAGATATGATAAGAATATCATATATCTCTACATTATTTATTTTAAAATATTTAAATATTTATTTGCTTGTGCCAGGTCTCTTAGTTGTGGCCCAGGGAATCTTCCATCTTCCTTGCAGCATGTGGGATCCAGTGATCCATCCCAGGCATCCTGCACTGGGTGTGTGGACCATCAGGGAAATTCCTCCATTATTTAGATAATCTTTCACTTCACCAGCAATGATTTACAGTTTTCAGCATAGAGCTCTTTTACATCTTTTTTTCCCCCAGAAGTCAAAGGTTTCTATTGTCCTACAAACACTTACGAAAAGAGATCTGATTGAGAAAATATACAAAACATTTAACAGTTTCATCTCCAGAGAGCACTGAAGTCTTGACAGGAGAAATGGGAGCCCTCCTCTTCAAGACTCAGGACTGAGAATGGTTAACATGTGAAATGACCAGTAAATATATGCAAAAGTGAGAGGGAAAAGGAAAATAATGCTGCGTTGCCCAAAGCAGAGGGGGACGGAATTTTAGAACAAAAAAGAGGCTAGGTGCACAAGTACCAGATGGCTCCTCCTCTCCTTCCCCAAGGTATCTTCCAAAACAGCCCTGAGCTGGAAAGCAGGGAGCCCCGCCCCTTCAGCAGGACCTACACCCCTCTCCCCTCTCACTGCTCATCTCGCCCAGCTGCCAGTAGACAGGATGAAAAGAGAACTGCTCCACCCCAAGCTGTTCCTCTGTGACTGTGGCTTCAGGGATCTTCCTTGAGCTCCTGCCCTTCCTGGCCCGACTCCTTCCTTCTTTGGTTCCACTGGGAAACTGATTGTGCTTGACAGACTCATCCCACCCCCCAAACTCAGGCTCCCTCTGGTAGCTGAAGGCACTGACATGAGTCCTGGAGAGATCCCCAGGACCACCATCGTCCCTGGGCTCTGGAGGAGGGGGTGGGGGGCGCCATTTCCGGGCACATTCCCTCCCTCCAGCCTCAGCTCAGGCCTGGGAGTCAGCACTGGCGAGGAAGTGTGTTTGGCAAGGAGCCTTTAGGATTCTCCCAGCTGTGCAGACATACCTGAACCCACAGCTTCTCCCTACCCCAACACCTGGCCAGGCCTGGTCCTTCCGGCCAATCCTTCTCCTTTGGCTGCCAGTTAGGACCCCAGCCACCTGACCTCATGAGGGTCACAGAAACCATCTTGGGGCACCCCACCCAGCCCCCAGGCCTGAGAGGTCGGCAGAGATGGTGGCCTTGAGACGGCACAGCTGTGGCACTGGGAGGTGAGCAGGGCTGGAGAGAAACAGGGACACACGTCCCATCTAGGGAAAGGTGTCCAAAGCACGAGCTGAGGGGAAGGAGAGCCAGGGAGCAGCCTCCAGAGAAAATGAGAGAGGGTCGGGGCGAGCCTGGAGGCCGAGGCGGGTTTCACACCTCGCTCACCCTGGCGTCTTCACACCCAGGAGCTCTCAAAATGGCGGGTGGCCGTTGCCGTTGTTGGCCCCCGTTTGTACTTCCGCTTCCGGGTGACCCGGCACCACTGCCGGTAGGTGTCCTTCCCACTGAAAACAGGTGGGAGGTGAAGGAGGCCGAGGCCTCTCGTTGCTGACGTGCTCCGTGACCACCATCTCCTCCGGGTGACGTGTGTGCAGGAGGTAGGTGCCCCTCTGCACGGCCTCACCAGGAGCTCCCAGAAGTTGCGAGGGGGCAGCAGGTTGCTGGTGTTGAACAATGAAGTGGCCCCTATCTAGGGAGAAAGTCGTGATAGACAGTGAGCCCTTGCTGGAATCGTGGAGGATGTCCCCAAACCAGGGCACAAGCACGTGGATGCCCTCGCGGTTCCTCGCCTCCAGTTAGATCTTCCGTCCTCCTCCAGCTCCATGCGAGTGTGGACCCGGGAGGACAGGGAGGCCTCCTAGAAGACCCCAAGTGGAAGAAATTGCCTCGGGCCAGCTGAATGAGAAAGAAGGATCTGTAGATGTGGACGGAGGTGAACGCCAGGCCCATAAGCGGCAGGTCCATGCCCATGGACAGAGCCCCCGCGTCTTGTAGAGATGGTGAGGGGGCCCTCCCCCAAGGGCTTCTCCTCAGCCAGGGTCAGCAGGATCTCAGCGCCCGGGGCGGGCACCAGGGCGGAGACCAAGGCCGAAGCCTTGTCAGTCTTGCCGGCCTTGATGAGGGCCACCACGGGTTGGAAGCGGATGTTCACCACAGCTGCGCGGTTCGTGCGTCCGCCCTGCGCCCTCTGTTGGCAGCCACTCTCCTCTCGGCCCCTATCTGTACCACAGCTCTCTGCAGGCAGGGTAAGTTTGGTCCCCTTCTACATCTTTTGTTCTTGATTTATCCTCAAAGATTTCCTACTTTTTGATGCTATTGTACATAGTATTTTTTTTTAATTCAAGTTCCAATTGATTGTCGCTGGTATATGGAAATACAACTGATCTTACCTTGTATCCTGCTATCAAACAAAACTTTCTTATTCTACTAGCTTGTTGTAAGTCCACTGGATATTTCTCCCTAGATGGGCCTGTCATCTATGCATAAAGTCTGACTTCATTTCCAATCTGGGTTGTTTTTATTTCTTCTTAAACTGAATTAAGATGTAGTGGTCCTGGAAGTACAGGGACCCGAGCTTTAATGTCAACTCTGCCATAACTCTCTGTGTAACCTTAGGCAAGTCACTTTCCTCTCTGAACCCCAGCTACCCTGTAAAGTGATCTGTAAATCCTCTCCCACCTCTAACGTTCAAAGAATGTACTCTGAAAGGTATTAGCACTCTGGTTGTAATCCACAGCTTTCTGCCTCCAGGCCTCTGACTCCTGCCTTCTTCCCGTTAAGCAACTGACTCATTGTGCTCCTGACAGCTGGGCTGAACCAGAGTGTCGCCTGTTCTCCCAATCTTCCAGTGAATCAGGAGTGGCTCTATTAGTTCATTCTTTTACCAGTTGTTGTTCTGCTGCCTCCTGTTAGCAAGGCCCAATCTGCAATGTGGGTTATCTATTTTCTAGCAAAAGCCAAAGCTGTTAATTCATAAAAAAATTGGCTGAGGGCCACAAACATAGAAAAAGCAGTTTCTTTCTTTTTTTTTTTTTTTAACTTTTAAAGACACATTCCATTCGCATGTTTTTGAATTTAGTCCTCATCAATAATGTAATTTTATACTGTACTGAGATAAGGTAGGCTTTTTTAACATAGTCCTGTCCTGCAGGAACTTAACAGTCCTTCAGGGGAATGGTCCATTCATTCTCCATCTGTATGGGAGAGAAATGGTCAAAGTTTCACTGGACCGTGTTGGAGAAGACCTGAGTCCTTGAAAATAAGAAGTTGGGGCAATCCCAGGGCATGGTAGAAATGAAATGTTCAGCAGACTTTTTTATTCTTTGAGTCACCCTGCACCTGTATCTCATTCCTAGTTTTAGGAGATGCTCTGCCTTCTGAGCCAACCCCTCCATCAGAGGAAAGCCTTGTCCAGTTTCACTGATATCACCTGGTTATTTCCAATTGATAGGTTCACCTCAAATTCTGAATCCAAAGCTGGTGACCCAGGAACCATACAAACCCCTTCCAATCATGAAGGCAGCAGCAGCTAGATCTGATCTTCTGAGGCAGATATAGTACATCCAGTTTCTAGAATTCAGAATCATCCATCCCAACTCTTTCATTTAATTTTGCAGTGTGGAGTAAATGAAGACCAACCAAAAGATAACAAGGAAAGCTATTTATTCAGAGCTTATTATAGAAAGAGAGTCAGCCACCATGACATGTTTCAGCAGAGGCTCTAAGAGTTGGACACAACTGAGCAACTGAACAACAAAAGCCTGCAGAAGTGGGAAATCGTTACAGGAGAAAACAAGGAACGTGTCAGGTATGCCTTGACTAAAGGTTGTTGACATGAGGGACCATCAGTAGGCTAACTAGAAGCACAACATCCTATGTGATTGGTTGAGGACACATTATTTGACTTTTTCTAGTTCATGCTAGATTAGAAACAGGGACAAAAATTGAGGAAGTGGCCAGTTTTTAATCAAATCCTGTTTGGATCCAATGGCTACAAGAGTTATAGTTTGCCTTCATGGGCTGGTTGCTAGAGATTGTGGTCTGTTTCATACCAATCTAACTTACAGATAGCAGACCAGCTCCGTAGGCTGCTTACTGCAGATAATGTCTTGGTTTCCTGTTCTGGGTGCTGCAGACTGTGGATCAGAGTTCTACTTTTATACATAGTCTAGCCATTGTCCATCTTTATATGCACTCTCTCAGAAGAAACTGAGGCCCAGAGAAGTAGAGTGGTTCTAAGATTCTTAATCCAAGGTCTAAGAGCTTAAAGTAATCTGAGCTGACAGGTCAATCCTATCATTTCCAAAGGAACTTATTCTGCTTATTGAGGAGACAAGGTTCAGATGCCTAGAAAAATGAAGTTCAATAAAGATGTTATAGAGGTAAGTGGCACCAGGAAGTTAATAGCTTGGAAGGAAGGCTCATCATTTTCCTCTCCAGGCAGAACCATTGCTACAGCCAGAGCCTCTACTGACCAAGAGCTCTCTGTGTACTGGGCATTCCAACCAGCTAGCAAAGCAAAGTGGTTAAATGCATGGTTCTCTAGGCTGCTGTCTCTTCATATTCATATTCATATGCTGTTGTGCGAATTAAATGAATGGACGCCTGTAACTCACTTAGAACAGTACCTGGTACTTAAGATGTGCTTGTACAAGTTAGATATGACAATCTTGTTTATTCTTCACATCAACCCAGAATGATAAGTAGTATAATCCTACTTTTCAGATAAAGAAACTGAGGATAATACTAAGGGTAGCTATGTCACTTGTCCAAGATAGTGAATTTCTGAGTCAGTATTTTCACTCATATCTCTATGAAGCCCAAACTTATCATTCTTCACTACTGAGCTTCTGAGCACAAGATGCCACTGTTGGGAAAGAAGTGGTCTATAGAGTGGGAAGCCATATCGGGCTGTGGTATCAGGGTGTCTGTGTTCAACTCTTTGTTCTGCCCTTACACAAATTACTTATCACCTTTGAACACGTTTTCACTTGCAAACTGGTAATAATAACCTATCTCACGGGTTTAAGGATTAAATAAAACAGTGTTTTAAGGATTAAATAAGAAATATATGTGAAGTTTCCAGTACAGTGACTGGCACATAAGTACTTAATAAATGACAACAATGATTTTAATTGTTTAGTTTTAATTTAATGAATTGAAAGTGACAATTGCAAACTATTCTTTAGAGTCTGTCCCTTAAAAGCCCACCTTCATGTCCCCAAACTGACTTGACTTTCCACTGCTGTATTCCCCATTGTTGGTACTGTGATAGGCCAAGTGGAGACCAGAAAAATAACTTAGAGGAGGAAATGGGTCCTGCAGAGGAGAGGAATAGACAGGTAAGGAGTGGTCACATGGTAACATGGAATTCCAAAAGACCAAGGCTTCCCATGGCCCAGACTTTCAGAAGAATTAGAAATTCTTCTCAGGAAACAAATGGAGGAACTTCATCCTCAGCTCTGTAGGTCAACCTGAGACATGCCCATCTGAAAGACTCAAACTTGGCAGATAAAACTAGCCTCCTCTTTGCATCAAGTATCTCTTGGAGGTAGTAGTGTTAGTCACTCAGTTATGTCCAACTGTTTGGAGCCCACCAGGCTCCTCCATCCATGGGATTCTCTAGGCAGGAATACTGGAGTGGTTTGCAATTTCCTTCTCCAAGGGATCTTCCTGACCCAGGAACTGAACCTGGGTCTCCAGCACTGCAGGCAGACTCTACCATCTGAGCCACCACGGAATCCCTCTCTTGGAGATACTGATTCTCATTTTACACTGAGTTCAGTGACGTCTCCTTCTCAACTATTCCTTGAGAGCCAAAGCTGAGTTGTTTGTCAGACTGGTCAGGGAAACTACAGGAGGGGCAACAAGAAATTCTGATAGGAGAAGGGTGATCATAATGAGGAATATAAAGGCAGAAAATGCCCTGTTTTAAAGGAATGTAAAGAACCATTTCTTCCATCATCCTGAAACATTGATGTTATCAACTTGTTTTCCAGAAGAAGAAATTAAATTCCAAGAGGGTTAAGTTTTACAGCCCAAACCACTCAAGTACTGAGAGGTAAATCAGGATTTGAATCCAATTTAAAAAGATGCAGAAAAAACATACCTAAATATTTCAGACTTGTTATCTGTGGGTGATAAGATTATGAGTGATTTTAATTTTCTTTTCTATACTTCTTTGTATTTTCCAAATTTTTCTCCACTGGGTAGTGGTCACTTAATCATGAGAAAAAATAAAGTTCTTTAAGTTTCATCAGGACCTGGGATAAGGGCTAGAAGCAGAGACAGCAAAGAAAGCTCACTACAGAAGCATTAGTCTGCTGTTTCTGAAACTGAGCAAGGTAAACTGCTAAGCTGAGATGCAGCTCAGAATGAGCTGGAGAGGAGGAGGCAAGCAGCCCAGGCCAGAGTTTTGGCTCCTTCGAGCCCAGGGAAGCGCAGCATGAAAGGGGCCTGGACCGAGAACACCAACTTAGTAGTTGGTTCCAAACCAAAGACTTGATCCAAGAACAGCCTAGACTGTGGGGCTGGCCAGAATCCAAAATGGAAGGGCCTCAAAGAGGAGGACGCACGCACCTCCCTAGGCAGGACACTTTGCACCTATGTGTTCTTAACCCTTATAATAGAACCTCCTGCCTATTGTAATTTGTGTTGCAATTAAGACCTCTGGCACAACAGTATGAGAGCCTAAAATGAGGGAGAAAGCAGGGGCACAGAGAAGACTGCTGAGTGCCGGGGAGGAAGAAGCAGGGAGAGCTGATGCCCCTCACCCCTGCACAGCCCCTTCATGTGGAGGAATCAGAGCCGTGGGTGAATTAGGAGACAGAATTGGGGAGACAGAAATTCTGATAGGAGATTTGGCAGTAGAGAGAAGGCCTAGGTTCCCACCAGCAACTTCCTGCCCCAAAGGAGTAAGAGGTCCCTAGGTCATATGAGACTCAAGCTCATTCCTTTAAGAAACCCATCCCACTCAAGCTCAATCCCAGTGGAAACCACTGTTTCCACTCCTGAAGCATTCTCAAACTCCAAGCAGATATTATACAAAGAAAACTTTATTTGTAAAAAGTATCCTGGCCACATAGGCTTCCATAGCTAGAAGAGACACAATCTGGGGTCTAGGAATTGAGTGGGGTGGTCAGTAATTGTAACACAAGGCTGTAAATTTACATCAAAATTCCTTCTTCCACAACCCACACTTAGTAGCCATTAGTTCAGTTTTAAATATCTCACAGAACACTGGTGGTCAGTAAACATGTCCTTAATTTAATAAAATTCTAGCCACTCCTCTAGAATTTAGAGAGTTTGTTCACTCTATGAAAAATCTGCTTTAGTCAGCTTGTAAATATAATCTGTGAATTGTTTTTAAAAAGTCTCATTTTCAAATATAAAAATAAATAAGTTAAATAGAAAAAATAAATAAATACATTAATAAATACAACCAACAGTAGAAAAGATCTTACTAAAATCTTATAAAACCATGATCCAGATTAAGAGTTCAGCTCTGTTTAGTCACTCTGACCAAACAGTCCTGTCGACTCTGCGAGCCCATGCTGCAGCATGCCTGGCTTCCCTGTCCATCACCAACTCCCGGAGCTCGCTCAAACTCATGTCCATCAAGTCAGTGATGCCATCCAGCCATCTCATTCTCTGCCGTCCCCTTCTCCTTCCTGCCTTCAATCTTTCCCAGCATCAGGGTCTTTTCAAATGAGTCAGTTCTTCCCATCAGGTGGCCAAAGTACTGGAGTTTCAGCTTCAGGATCAGTCCTTCCAATGAATATTCAGAACTGATATATTCCTATATATTCCTTATATATTCCTTTAGGATAGACTGGTTGCATCTCCTTGCAGTCCAAAGGACTTTCAAAAGTCTTCTCCAACACCACAGTTCAAAAGCATCAATTCTTCAGTGCTCAGCTTTCTTAATAGTCCAACTCTCACATCCATACATGACTACTGGAAAAGCCATAGCTTTGACTATGTAGACCTTTGTTGGCAAAATAATGTCTCTGCTCTTTAATATGCTGTCTAGGTTGGTCATAGCTTTTCTTCCAAGAAGTAACTGTCTTTTAATTTCAAGGCTGCAGTCACCATCTGCAGTGATTTTGGAGCCCTAGAAATAAAACCTCTTGCTGTTTCCATTGTTTCCCCATCTACTGGATGCCATGATCTTAGTTTTCTGAATGTTGAGTTTTAAGCCAACATTTTCACTCTCCTCTTTCACTTTCATCAAGAGGCCCTTTAGTTCTTCTTCACTTTCTGCCATAAGGGTGGTGTCATCTGCATATCTGAGGTTACTGATATTTCTCCTAGCAATCTTGATTCCAGCTTGTGGTTCAGCCAGCCTGCATTTTGCATGATAAACTCTGCAAATAAGTTAAATCAACAGGATGACAATATACAACCTTGACATACCTCTTTCCTCTTTGGAACCAGTCTGTTGTTCTATGTCCAGTTCTAACTGTTGCTTTCCTGACCTGCATACAGATTTCTCAGGAGGCAGGTAAGGTGGTCTGGTATTCCCATCTCTTTAAGAATTTTCCAGTTTGTTGTGATCCACAGGGTCAAAGGCTTTAGCGTAGTCGAGAAAGCAGAAGTAGATGTTTCTCTGAAACTCTCTTGCTTTTTCAATGATCCGAAGGATGTTGGCAATTTGATCTATGGTTCCTCTGCGTTTACTAAATCCAGCTTGAACATCTGGAAGTTCTTGGTTCATGTACTGTTGAAGACTGGCTTGGAGAATTTTGAGCATTACTTTGCTAACATGTGAGATGAGTGCAATTGTGCAGTAGTTTGAACATTCTCTGACATTGCGTTTCTTTAATTAAGAGTAGAAACACTAATAGCCACAATAAGGAAACAAATAATAAATAAATAATGGACATGGTGACCAGCACTAAATTACACAACAAAGAGACAGCGGTTCAGGGTCATACTTCCAGGGGTCCTGAGGGCTGAGCCCAGAATATTCTCAGTAGCATCACTTTCATCCTAGCCCGCCTCTTCCATCCATCGCAAGAGAATATCTAGCTCCCCCAAAGCCTTCACCACCGCTGCCTGAGGTGGAAGCTGGAAGACACAAAGTGAAGAGGTGAGCAACTCATAAAGAGACAACATGGGCTCCAAGTTTAATCCTCTCCTTTTACTGGTAGGTCTGTCAGGGATTATAAATGGAGCATATTTTCAAAATGAAGAGCTTTAAAGACATTATGGAACCTCAAGATCTCACAAGAGGGAAAATCAGGGAGTCTAGTCACACTAGCAGAGAAGGCAATGGCAACCCATTCCAGTACTCTTGCCTGGAAAATGCCATGGATGGCGGAGCCTGGTGGGCTGCCATCTGTGGGGTCACTAAAAGTCAGACACGACTGAAGCAACTTAGCAGCAGCAGCAGCAGCAGCAATCACACTAGTTTTACAGGGAAACTAAGGCCCAGAAGAGTAGCAGAATTGGGACTACAACCCAAGCTTCTTGAAACACAGAGAGTAAAGCTGCTTTTAAAAGAAAGCTATGTGTTTCTCTGTGTGTGTGTTTGTGTGTTTAGGGATTGCCTACTGTGCATCCTCCCAATGAACAAATATTTACTGTGCTAAGCACTGGACTGGCTAGGGATTCAGGGATAAATGGCACCATCACTACCCACAGGGAATTCACAGTCATGTAAAGGAGACAAGCAGAAGCAGGAAGTTAAAATGCCGTGTGGTGAATAACTGCTGGGGTCCCCTCAGGATGACAGAGAGGCACTTAACTCTCAGAGAAGTAGCCAGGCCTTCCTGGAGGTGATGCCTAGGCTGAATCCTAAAGGAGAAGTAGATTGTGCAGCAAACAAGCTCCAGTCTTCCTGACAGAGGTGCGAAGGCTTTGAGGTGAGAAAGAGCATGGCAAAGGCATGTGTGAAATGGCGAATGACTGTTTTTGAAGGTATGTATATGTGTGTGAAGGCTTCCCCAGTGGCCCAGCAGTAAAGATTCTGCCTGCAATGCAGGAGACACAGGAGATGAAGGTTCCATCCCTGGGTCAGGAAGACCCCCTTCAGGAGGGCTTGACAACCCACTCAGGTAGTCTTGCCTGGAGAATTCCATAGACAGAGGAACCTGGTGGGCTGCAGTCCACAGGGTTGCAAAGAGTCAGACACGACTGAAGCGACTTAGCATGGACACGTGTGTGTGTGAATGTGGAAAAGTAATGCCTCTTATCTGTGCAACTGAAAGGTCCAAGAGTCTCGGATGAGTTGATGGAATCACAGCTATTCCTTCTTGATTCCCAGAGTGTCTTCCAGAGACAGCACCCTTCTAAAGCCTGCACGGGTATCCCCTGGGATACCATTAAAGCAGATGGATAGTCTCCATGCCCTCAGAGGGCCACTAACCTGAGGGCTGTAGGATTTCTTTGAGTATGAATATCCATCCCACCCATCTATGATCTCATTTCTAAAAACACACTCATCCCAGCCAAGGACAAAATTGCATATACCTCTTCTAAATGACTCAGAATCTGGCTGTATTTCTCCTTTGCTTCTTCCCCACAAGGACATGACATATGGGCATGCTGAAAAGAATACCAAAGAATGATAGATGTTACTAAAGATTGCAATTTTCTGCCATTGACATGAAGTAGGTAGGAGTTCTGCTCTTTCCACCTATAGAAATCTTTTCATACCTCTTTATTTGGGATCGCTAAAGTGTACATCAGCTAGAAAAGGAAGCCAGCATTTTAGGCTCAAATATAGAGCTCGTTGCTTCTGTTTAGAAACAGGCAGCGCTGAAGGAGTTTGTGAGCACCGTACCCCTCAGGCCTGCACCCCTGTTCTAATCTAGTTCCCTCCCAGAGAGCATTGTGGGAAGACCAAATTGGATTCTGAGGTCCTATCTTGAGATTGAGTCTGGTGGTCTGCTTATTAGCTGCCTGGACTCAGGATGCCCTAAAACAGCATAGGATAACTCACAGAAGAACCATAATTTCATTCACATATAGTGATGATTATCAGTGACATCAAAGAGCCAGCACTTTATAGTTCTTTAGACATTTTGCATAGAGCATGTATCCAAAAGTCAATATAACTGAGTTCTTATTACCTAGTCACATAGCTCAACACAGATTATTTTAGAACTCTCAAACTCAGTTTTTCCATCCATTAAGTGGGTCTAAGATGTGCCTGATTGCTAAGTTATGTGCTGAGGTGAATCCTTTTACCCAAGACCAATACTCACACAGAGCCGGAGGTCCTTCTTGATGGTGAGAAGAGAGTTGGCAAGACGGCTGACCTTCCGAAAGATATGGTGGTCAGGGGGTTGATAGTTTTTGAATACTCTGTCCAGGTAAAGTCTCAATATGTGATGGAGGAGGCAGCACTGATCTGCAGGCTACAAAGAAGACTGGTGTGTTGGTAAGGGCAGGGTGTCCAGGGACAAGGTTGATGAAGATGCCCCCAACTCATATTTCCTCCCAGAATTCATATGGACCAAACACATACCTTTGTGCCTTGCAAAAACTGAGTCTTCCTCAAGATTCTAATGTCAATGATTTCATCTTTGGCTTGCTAAACAGAAAAGGGCAAGGTAAGAAAGTACAAGTCAGTGACTCCCGCCAGGATTCTAGACATCAAGATCTCCCATCCACTCCATGCCATGGCCCAGTGGGCAGAGTCCCTCTCCAAAAACACTTTTACATTATGAACTATAGATATTTCCTGGGAACATATCCTCCTGGTAAGGAGCCCCCAACCTGCTTCTTTTTGTGACCACCCTGCTGCGGGACAGATAAAAACAAGTAGAAAAGTGGGGAGGCAGTCACAAGATGAAGGGTGGGGTGCCTCCCTCACATACCACACTGTCCCGAATCTCTGAAAATCCACTTCGAATTCCCTGAAGATCAGTGGTGATCACACAGCTTCCAAAATGCAGTGTTTTCAGCCCAGCAGAAGGTGTCCAGAAGAGATAAAACACAGCAGAAAGAAGGCACAGGAGAAGACCAGAACCTCTCATCTTGTGCCAGAATCTGGAGACCACAGGAGCTAAGAATTCAAAGGGAAAAGCGCGACTTACTGATATCCCCATCCCATCCCTTAATAAGCCAATGCCACCACTGAGGACTTCTCTCTCCTATCCCCCATGCCCCTTGAGAAACTTAATAGCTTCATCTGACTTCAGATGATCTGGCCCATTCATTCAACTTACTAAGAAAGACTGTGAGCCCCCAGAAGAGACACCTTCAGGTGCCTGTTCAGAGCCTGCGTATGGGTTGGTGCTACAGGTCTTGGTTCCTTTATTTTGCTCCCCTCCCAGCCCCATCGTCATTGCCCAGCAGGTAAAGCCTGGGGCAGCAGGCACTTGCAGTGAGTAGACATAGGATGACATCTCAGGGATAGTGTCAAAACTTGTTTTGGCGAATTGACGTATGTAGTCTTCGTTTCCAGAATGCCAGTGTAACTCACCCTTCTCCTCCCCTTAGACCTACAGAGGAACTGGGGGGAAACAACCACATAGAAGCTGTTGCTGAGCCACCAAAAGCCTTTGAGGGAAATTGTCTGGATTGTTATGGCCGTCCCCAGGGCAGAGGAACTTAGCTCTACTTGACATTTGTCTGAGATCAAGTTGATTGTTTGGGGATGGTAGATTTATTTCAGCCAGGTAGAAAGTCAGTGATTTCATCATAATCCCGCCAGGGAAAGACAAGTTCTGATGGGCAATCAGCCTAATTCCACCTAACACATCTCCGCCCTCCGGGGATGGCTGGACTCCACCGTGCCCTCTGCAGGAAGACTGTAGTCAGGCACACCTGGGCCTAATCCAAGTGTATAAGCTTTCCTAACCTTGTAACTCAGGTTCAAGATCAAGAACGCATTCCCAAGAGAAAGAGGAAAAAGAGGGGAAGGAACTCACTTCTTGGGGTGAAACTTGCTCTGGGCATTTTATAGTACTTGCTGAGTGTTAAAATAATAATGGGCTGAGATTAGGAGGAGGAGAGTGAAGCACTCATCTCAGGCACAGAACTTGAGGGGGCAAAAGTCTCTTTAATCAAGATAAAGAATGTTTTAATGCAGTAGCAAAATTAATGAAAAAAATCCATGGTGGACAAAGATCGACAATTTAAATAAAGACAGAATCTGACAGTGCCATGCCGAGCCATGGTGGAATCCAGGACAACAGGGAAAATGAGTGCATACCTGTCTGTGCTGTGCTTAGTCTCAGGCACGTCTGACTCTTTGCAGCCCGATGACTGT
>SJYC01090470.1:0-41346 GCA_006408675.1 Madoqua kirkii | reverse complement strand
TCTTTAATCAAGATAAAGAATGTTTTAATGCAGTAGCAAAATTAATGAAAAAAATCCATGGTGGACAAAGATCGACAATTTAAATAAAGACAGAATCTGACAGTGCCATGCCGAGCCATGGTGGAATCCAGGACAACAGGGAAAATGAGTGCATACCTGTCTGTGCTGTGCTTAGTCTCAGGCACGTCTGACTCTTTGCAGCCCGATGGACTGTAGCCCGCTAGGCTCCTCTGTCCATGGGGATTCTCCAGGCAAGAATACTGGAGTGGGTTGCCATGCCCTCCTCCAGGGCATCTTTCCAACCCAGGGATCAAACCAAGGCCTCTTGCATCACAGGCAGATTCTTTACTGACTGAGCCACCAGTGAAGCTCAAGAATACTGGAGGGGGTATAGCCTATCCCATCTCCAGGGGATCTTCCCAACCGAGGAATTGAACCAAGGTCTCCTGGGCTAAACAGGGAACACTCATATCTATCTATATATGGTCTATCGAGCCATTTATATATGTTTATCATCCATCTATATCTATCTATGTATCTATATCTGTATCTATGTTTCTGTGTATCAATAGTGATTAATTTTTCCCAGAAATATGATGAAAATATCAATGATGAGTTTCTTCCCTTAAAATCAGAAAAATAAAATTATAATAAATTGTGTTTGGGACATAAATAACATATTTAAGCTTAAAAATAATGTGAGTTGTAATACAATTACCTTTCAAATTTTCAATAATTTTCCACTACCTTAATATCTTAAAAAAATAACATACATAAAATAATAAAAGCATATGTATAGGGGTGTACATCTTTCCCCTTTACATTAGGCTCCAGTGTGGCTTGGCACAGCACTAATAATCATTACTGCTTACTGATATTCTCCTATGTGCCAAGCAATAGGCTTGGTATAATTTACTTCATGTTCACTTGGGATACTGCCACATACAGGAAAAGGGGATAAACTAAACCCCAAAGTATCAGTGAGAACTCTGGGTTGGAAACAGTCCAAATGTGTGCTCTACAAATCTCCCTCGATGTAGGTTATCCCAGTTTTCCCAAGACTGAGGGGGTCCAGGACATCGGACTTTCACTGGAAATGTCACAGGTGAATCTGGGAGTTGCTCACTCTCCATCTATGTGACCTTGGACTAGTTAACTCACCTCTTTGAGTTTTCTTTTCTTAGCCCCAAAATGGTGATAATTCAATTTACCCCAGGAATTTGTTTAGACATTTAAACAAATGATGCATGATTTGTGGACATAACACCTAGTGAGTGATCAATTCTGTTCAAAAAATTTGAATCAAATCATTCAAATAGAGAATGATGTTGGTTGCCTTGAACATAGTAGCTGTGTGGTAAAAATATATTCAACAATTTGATCAGCATGTATTAAGTACCCACTATCTTGAATGTCATACTAGGTACTGAAGTATAAAGATGACAACTCTCTATCCTCCAGGATATTGTGTCCTAATGAAAAGGACTCCTTTAGACATAGCCCTGGACACACCTGGGTAGATGATTGGGTGAACTGGACTTACCTCCAGAACCATGTGAACTGTGTAGAGAGAGGGCGCTTTCTTACCTGAGTTCAGGAAGGGCTGCTGTCTGCAGTCTCCTAGGAGTATGTCTCAAGCTAAGAGGCTTCCAAATATGTATCTATAAATCACATGAAGGAAGTCAGCTCCAGCAGGTGAGGGCTAAAACTCCCTTGGAATTTCTCTGGTGACACTGACTTCCTCCCGGCCTGAGGCAGTGTAATTGCAGGCTGGATTACCTCAACACCTTCCTCCACGAAGAAGCACTTCTTGGGGATTACTTGTTATAGTTATTAGTTAAA
Organism: Madoqua kirkii; assembly: GCA_006408675.1. Lineage (NCBI taxonomy): Eukaryota > Metazoa > Chordata > Mammalia > Artiodactyla > Bovidae > Madoqua > Madoqua kirkii. The sequence continues at coordinate 39,504 of SJYC01090470.1, read as the reverse complement.
GGATACCTCTTTCTTTCTGGCTCCCTCCCAGAAGGAAGGTAAAAGGGTAATCAGGACAGAAAAGAATTACAGACTTGAAAGAGAATTCCAAGAGGAGCTTTCCCCTCCTCTACACCCAGGCTTCCTGACCTGGTTGCTCCCGAACACTGTGGACTCACCTCCCGTTTTCTATCGCCTTTCCTTTTCCCACCATTTCTCTCCAAAAATGGCTACCCTGTTTTCCCTCCATTCATCACTGAAGAGTGGACCCCAATGCTTTATTCCTAAACTACTTTGGCCCAAAGCAATCTCTCTCTTCTCTGATTTCCAATAGCAGATTTTTCTTTGGCATGTTAGAATCTATAATGTTGTCCTCTGTGACAAGGACTAATCCATCGGGCGGGACCACACCTCTAGGCAAAATTAAATTAAGGCACCTGAGATTAACCCTCCAACAATGCTTTGAAAACTCTCAAAATGATAGAAAGTATAATATATTCCTTTGCAACTTTTTGTCCTATTCAGTATCTAAGACTCTGAAGTACTGTAATTAAGTCCAGAGATGCCATAGTTAACAGGAAGACTTTGGCATGTTGTTTTGCCTTTCTGGATTTCAGTTTGTAAAATGGGAGCAATAGAATAGATAATGTATAAGACCTTTTCCAATTCTGACATTCAGTGTCACTATGATGCTTGGCTCATCTATCTTTGATCAGAACACTCCTTTTAATGTCGTCCTAAAGTTCTTTGAAAATGGAGACTATAACTTTTCATTGTAAGGCTTGATAAATGTTGAAAACGTGTGAATATCTACATATCTCTTGAGTTTATGCCTGTTTTTCCATCCTTGTTGCTAAGTAAACAATTTCTCATCCATAACTGTGATTGAAGTAAAATTGAGAAACATGGTCTAACAAGACATTCAGTAAATATAAGCGGACTATGGAGAACCCAATTGTTTTGTTCTAAGTTACCTGTAATGATTAAGTCAACTTATTCACATGCAATCTCAACTGACTTTAATAATGAAGTATGTCCTTTTCCTATATTAGAATACATTATTCTTTTAAAAATCTAATGAATAGATCCCATTCTGCACTCTGCACAAACACCAATTCAATTTACCTGCTATTAAAAAATTTTCCTCTGCCTCACCCTAACCTTTTTCTCTCTCTACATCACCACTTACCAAGGCAAAATTTATCCCTTCTTCCCACCTGTGGAGCTTACCTTTATTTTGTATACTTCTTTTGTAGTTAGCACAGTGAATTGAAATGTTTTGGTTATGTATTTGTATCTCCCACTAGCTCGAGAGCACCTTGTTCAACTTCATGGTCCCAGTACCCAGTGGCTCCTGGAAAGTGCTCAGCAAAGGTGCCTACTGTATAGCCCAAGAAACTTGATGACTATTGAGTTAACACATTGATTTCAAATTATTCCTTCTTTATTCTGTAGCCGAAAACCACAGGATCTCAGGCTTAGCTGAACCTGAAAATGGAGACTTACAAATTAATCAGTAATTACCAAACAGCCTAAAATTAGACTGAGAGAGGAGGATGGGGACACAAGAATGAAAAATAAGCTGGTTGGAGGGTAGAAGCAAAATTAGTTATGTTAAGGAGTTGAGACTTTATCCAAGAGCAAGGTGTTACGAGGGCTTTCAGCAAGGAGCAATTCAATTAGAGAGACACTAGAAAATTGACTTCAGAAAGATAAAACCGGAGACAGGGAATGCAGCCACTGAAGTGCTCCCAGAGAGATTTCAGTGTGGCTTCAACCAGCAGCAGCAGCAGAGAGAGAGATGTGGATAGACTTGAGGGAATCTGAATACATTTTTTTTTAAATTTTGGAGGCTGATTAAATGTATAGTTTAGGGCAAGGGGGAGTCAAGGATAGTAAAAATTGGGCTAGGCTGAATCATATGCAATTTCCATCTGTGTAGGTCAAGATGCTCTGATATACAAATGAACTTATCTATGAAACTGAAACAGACTCACAGAGAGAACAGACTTAGTTGTCAAGGGGGGAGAGGGAATATACTGAATCGCTTTGCTGTATACCAGAAACCAACACATATTGTGAATCAACTATATGGCGATAAAAAAAAATTAAAAATAAAAAAGACTGGTCTGATATGGGCCTTGTCATATGATTCGATCAAATTATTATTATTATTATGATAATATATATAAAGTATCCTAAGCCTAGTACCTGGACTGACATATTAAATACTGTAGACATTATAATCATAATATATACTATGTAGTATGTATAACCTAATACATGTAAACTGTTTGTCATGTAATTCTCATAAAATTCCACTAAGAAATATAAGCTTTTTGAGGGTAAGAATTTTGTCTGCCTTGTCTACTGCTGTATTACAAATGCCTAGAATAGGGCCCAGTTCATAGTAAGCATTTAATAAATGTGTGTTGAATAAATTATTATCTCTTTGAGGTAGGTCTTATACCCCAACTTTCTAAGGAAGAAACTTAAGCTTAGAAGTTAAGTGGTTTTCCCAAGTTCCTCCAGCCAGTAAATGGCAGAACTTACTCAAAAAGCAGCATCTTTTCCTACTGTTATTACTGATGTGAGGATACTAAGGCCCTGGGAGTCAACATGGAGATGAAGGAGACAGTTGGTGACAGGATGGAGACATTGACCTAATTGGAATTTATTACTCTTTGCATTAAATTGTGTGTTCTTAGGGACAAGGGGCTCCGGAAAAGTGGTGGGAACGTGCCAGGGGACAGGATTCCTAGTTCTACTTCTGGCCCCGTGTACAAGGGAGAGACCTGACATGATGTCCAGTTGAAAGAACAGACCACCCATCTTATCTGTCTGAGAACAATCCACAAAGACAATTTTTCTCACTCTAGTACTCTTGCCTGGAAAATCCCATGGACAGAGGAGCCTGGTAGGCTGCAGTTCGTGGGGTTGCTAAGAGTCGGAGACGACTGAGCGACTTCACTTTCACTTTTCACTTTCATGCATTGGAGAAGGAAATGAAGTTCTACTTCTGGCCCCGTGTACAAGGGAGAGACCTGACATGATGTCCAGTTGAAAGAACAGACCACCCATCTTATCTGTCTGAGAACAATCCACAAAGACAATTTTTCTCACTCTAGTACTCTTGCCTGGAAAATCCCATGGACAGAGGAGCCTGGTAGGCTGCAGTTCGTGGGGTTGCTAAGAGTCGGAGACGACTGAGCGACTTCACTTTCACTTTTCACTTTCATGCATTGGAGAAGGAAATGGCAGCCCACTCCAGTGTTCTTGCCTGGAGAAGCCCAGGGACGGGGGAGCCTGGTGGGCTGCCGTCTATGGGGTCGAACAGAGTCAGACACGACTGAAGCGACTTAGCAGCAGCAGCACTCCCCATCATCCCTCCCAGGATTCCTGAATCACTGGGATAATTCCGTTCTATCATAGGCAACGCCAGCTGCTTAAGGACCCATTTCATAGGCAATAAACAGGATGGGTGTCATTACTGAGTTTGTGAAGCAAGCAAGGAACTGTTGCAACTCACTCTCAAGTCCTGAAATCAGAAGGTTTTCAAACTTCCCAATATAATGAAACTCAGTTTTTCTTGGAGCATTCATTTTTAATCAAACCATTCTAAGAATATGTTGATTCATTATTGCAGATAATTGCTGGAAATAATTGCAAATTATTCCCACACCTTCTGTAACATGACCTACTCAAGTTGTAACAAAAATTACTACAAAGTTGGACAAAAGTGAAATAGGGTTTTATTGTCTCTTCCCTTTGCAAGCTGACCCCCGCCTGCTGATATAATCCTGCCTATAATGCAAGCATTTCATCATTTAATTTGGGGGGAGCCCAGGGGAACTCCTGCCACAATATCACTCCTAGAGTATTAGAGCTAGAAGCGATTTCAAGTGCATCTAGTCCAGTTCCTTCATTCCATAAATGGAGAAACTATGGTTCAGAGTGACTAAGTAACTTGCCCAAGGTCACTAGCTGGTGAAAGATTTAAGCACTGGAATAAATCAAGTATTCTTTCCAATAAATAACACTTTTAACCCATTGTGAACAGTAGGTAGCATCCCTTGAAAATGAGAGAAGCTTTCCTATCACAATTCTGGCAGAAGAAATAAATTTTCTATGGAAAGAATGTAGAGGGTGCTGATTGGCCTAAATGGGATTGAGAACCAGGAGACTTCTAACACTTACTTTCTCACCAACAACTGTCAGGGTGACCTTGGATGACCCAAGACCAGCCCTTATATTTCAGGCATTCACTGATTCATCAATAAAATGCAGAATAAAACCTATCTTGCCTGTCTGGCTCACTGATTTGCCAGGAAGTTTTAAAATATATGCATAGTTATGCAAATCATAAAAAAACAAGAGTAGATTTTGATAACTCATTGTATATTAAAATAGATTTTAAATTATTGTTTCTGTAAACATGTACTAACTAAATGACTTCAATCTGCAAGACATTGCTGAATACTGTGAATATTGGTGATGCCTCAGGAGGTCTCACGCCCTTGGCTGCTTTATAGCCTCTCTGGGGGACATGGCACCTGCTTACAGAACACAGAGAAAATCAACACTTTCTGCTGGGAAGATTTCAGGCAGGAAAAGGGGATGACAGAGGATGAGATGGTCAGATGGCATCAGCAACTCAATGGACATGAGTTTCAGTAAACTCTGGGAGCTGGTGACGGACAGGGAGGCCTGGAGTGCTGCAGTCCATGGAGTCCCAGAGTCGGACACGACTGAGAGACGGAACTGAACTGAACTGAGTGAGTAGAGGGTAGGAGCAGAGGAAAACAGAGAGAGGTTCACACAGAGGAAGATCTGAGCTGACCCTTTAAATGGACGAGGAGGAGGAATAGGGCATCCAGCACAGAGATAACTGGGACGCAGAGCTCACAAGATGTTTGAGGACAGGCGGATGAACCAGCAGTGGCAGACCTGAGCTGGAAATACAGCGGCATCATTGCTGCTGCTGCTGCTAAGTCGCTTCAGTTGCGTCCGACTCTGTGTGATCCCATAGATGGCAGCCCACAAGGCCCCCCTGCCCCTGGGACTCTCCAGGCAAGAATACTGGAGTAGGTTGCCATTGCTTTCTCCAATGCATGAAAGTGAAAGTGAAGTCGCTCAGTCGTGTCGACTCCTAGCATCCCATGGACTGCAGCTACCAGGCCGCATCATTAAGGAGCACAAATATCCTGCCAAGGATTTCAATTTGAACTGGAAGTCTAGAAAACGAAGTTGTGGCTCTAGCCTCAGCCTCATCCCACTGTGTGGTCTTGGGGAAATCACTTCGCTTCTCTGAACGTGTTTCCTCATCTGTGAGTTGTGCAGAAATAAATGATTTCTTAAGTCTCTTTCAGCTGGGCCTTTTGATTCTGTAATTCTTTGTTTTTGCCCTGAGGCAAGAGGGAGCCGTGAAGAGTCTAAGAGTGAGAGACGGAGATTTTCTAACTAACCAGGAGATTTTCAAGGGCCCCGCCGTGCGGAGCGCACGGTAAGGGCTCAGCTGGAATGGATGCGGATGGTGTGACTTGGCAGAGAAACGGGGGTACATTTCTTGAGCACATCAAGCTAACTTTCAGGAGTCTCAGAACTGCGGTTTAGCGCAAGATCGGTGCCCCGGGCAGAGGAGGGACACAAAGAATGCTTTCTTTTGAAATAAACCCGGCTTCTTAACCAAGCCATTTTTGGGCAGGAAACCATTTTCTAAAAAACCAAAAAAGGAAACCCAGCGACTCCTTTTCTCCCACGGCAAGTCCTGAGTTGACAGTTTAGGGTTTTCCCTGTATGTGATGACATCACACTTGCTGGCATCTGGGCTTCCTGCCCGATGTATCACTTGTCAGGGAAACACGTAGCAGTTAGGGTTCGGCTGGAGGAAGACTCAGCTCCCTGGGTGGGCAGGTGGACGCCTCTCCCATCCTCGGGCCTGCGGCAGAGGAGGTTGGCCCCGCCTGCGCCTGCGGTCTCGGCTGCCTCCCTGATGGGTGGGGGTGGGCGGAGTTGCTGGGGCTCCCTGCGAAGCTGCATTGTCAGTTCCGGGTCCTCAAAGCCGACAGGGTGAGTGACGTCATTTCCCTTTCCTGCTTTTTTCCATCGTGTCTGTCTAACCAGCCCGACTTGCTGCCAGCCTTTCTCCTGACATTTCCTCTGACGTATCTGAGTCCCAAAGTTGGCTAACCCCTCCTCCTCCTATCTATAAAGTGGGAGCCACTGGGAAAACCCTCTCCTAGACACCCAGTCTGGGAACGCAAATCCAGACAGGAGCTTCAATTAACTCTCCTCATCAGGAGAATCCCATGGCCGGAGGAGCCTGGTAGGCTACCGTTCATGGGATCGCAAAAGTGTCGGACACGACTGAGCGACTTCACTTTCACTTTCTTTCACCTAGGAGAATAAGGATGTCCTCGGTTCTTTTCCTTTTAATTCCCAAAACAAACTGCAATTCTCCTTGTGTGGACACTGAGCTGGATGGTCCATGAATACCAGCAGGAACAGGCTTAATTTCTTGGGACCTCTCGTGGGACCTCAGGGCATGGTGAGGGGAAGAAATGCTCTAATATAGGAGTTCCTAATCTGGCAGAAAGAGAATGGGGAAAAGCCACATCTTATCTTTTCACTAACCTCTAGTCAAAATTTAACTTTTTTTTTTTAATTTCAGAGGATAGGAAACAAATACAGACCACAGTGGTATTAGCAGTGCCTATAACCTTGTTGCTGATAGAAATCACAGATATTCTGTGTCCCATTATGGTTGTTTTAGATATCTCAACACTCATCACTGCTTAGAAATGTCATTAATTTGTAGGCCACTGCTAGATCTTGTTAATGCATTATAGAGAAGCACATTTATTATATAATACTAATTGTCATTTCCATATTTTGATAGCTGTATATTAATAAAATTGATTCCTTTGCAATTTTATATACTTTATGCATTTAGAAACATTATTCAAAACCATAGGCTTTGCTGATGTGCCAAAGGGGCCCATGGCACACAAAAGGTTAAGAGTCTTTTTTCTAATGGCAGATGCAAAGGCCTGTGGGTGGGTATAGCAACCATACTTTCCCAATTGTGACAGGCAGTTTGAGAAGAATGAGGTTGTTATAAAGATGATGGGAATGCTTGTTATCAGGACGTTTCTGGAACAATTCCAAGTCTGTGTTCATCACAGGCATAGGGAGAAGGGAGTGTCAGGATGACACTCACTGTGAGCCAGGCACTACATTTTTCATAAAATATTAACTCACTTGATCTTTGAAGTCAAGTGAAGTGAAAGTTGTTCAATCATGTCTGACTCTTTGCTACCCCACAGACTATACAGTCCATGGAATTCTCCAGGCCAGACTACTGGAGTGGGTAGCCTTTCCCTTCTGCACGGGACCTTCCCAACCCAAGGATCGAACCCAGGTCTCCTACATGGCAGGCGGATACTTTACCAGCTGGGCCACAAGGGAAGCCCAAGAATACTGGAGTGGGTAGCCTATCCCTTCTCCAGGAGATCTTCCCAACCCGCGGATCAAACTGAGGTTTCCTGCATTGTAGGTGGATTCTTTACCAACTGAGCTATCAGAGAAGTTGATCTTTAGGCAACCCTTAACGCAGGGATGAGTATTCTCTTTATTTTCCAAATAAGGAAACTGAGGCACAGAGTCGTCTTTGAATATCTAGGAAAGTGACCAGAGGGAGACGTCCAGACCAAAGCCGTGCTGAAATAAACTTATCTCCTGGTATGAAAGCTGGATTTTGAAACTTCTCCTGGTCCCAGTGCCTGAACCAAGCCTTAAGGCCACACAGAAGAGGTCTCTTTCACAATATTCAGTCCAGACTGACAGTGGTTCCATGGCAGAGACCTGAGACTAGGCTAAGTTTCCATAACAGAGCTGCAAGTATACAGACTAGCTCTAGAGCTCATAATAACTTTTTAAGAATATGCATGCATGCTAAGTCTCTTTAGCTGTGTATGATTCGTTGTGACTCTATGGACTGTAACCCTCCAGGCTCCTCTGTCCATGGTATTTTCCAGGCGAGAATACTGGAGTTGGTTTCCATGTCCTCCTCTAGGGGATCTTCCTTTCTCAGGGACTGAACCCATGTCTCTTAAGTCTCCTGCATTGGCAGGCAGGTTCTTTATCACCAGTGCTACTTGGGAAGCCCTTTTAGGAATATATCCTCCCCCAAACTCCCTGAGAGTCTTTTAGATAGTAAGGATATCCAACCAGTCCATCCTAAAGGAAGTCAGTCCTGAATATTCATTAGAAGGACTGATACTGAAGCTGAAACTCCAGTGCTTTGGCCACCTGATGTAAAGAACTGACTCATTTGAGAAGACCCTGATACTGGGAAAGATTGAAGGTGAGAGGATAAAGGGATGACAGACGATGAGATGGTTGGATGGCATCACTGACTTAATGGAAGTGAGTTTGAGTAAACTCTGGGGAGTTGGTGATGGGACAGGGAGGCCTGGCATGCTGCAGTCCATGGGGTCACAAAGAGTCGGACGTGGCTGAGTGACTGAACCGAACTGAACTGAAACTTCTTGGCCAAACATGACATGCTGACCCCTGAGTCTACCTCCAGGAATGATCAGTTGGCTTCTGCCACTGAGCAGGTGCATTTGTTCGCAGCTGCAGAGGACGTCAGGTGATTTGGATGTACCTGGGGTTGCGTTGGCATGAACAAGCTTCAGGAGAGTAAAGGCAAGAGTTTCACACTGGGATGAGTCTGTATCAGAGAAAGGACATGGGCAGGAGAGCCTGCAAGGGGTGGTCTGAACACCAGGAGAATCGGGAAGGCTCCCCGGCTTGGCTGGCCAGATAAATGTTCAAGCACCTGTATGAGGGGCTCAGCTGAGAGCTTCCTGGAAATACAGACCCAGAAGACAGCACAGCTGGCCTGGGCCAGTACCTCTTGCCTTGTCATACTTGCTAGTTTGAAAAAAAAAAAATGACACGTAAGAAGAAAGATTTCCCAAGACAATAGTATTCCATGGGAAATAAGATTTAAAAAGCTAAAATGCCTGAATAGTAACAACCGTCGTTTTGTTGAGCACCGACTTCACAGATACTATAAATGGCATCTTGGATCCTTATTACAATCCATACAAATGAGGAGAGGGAGGCACAGGTAAAGTGAACTGTTCAAGATCACAAGACAAGTGGCAGGACCAGGATTTCACATGAAAGCCAATCCTCTTATCCATTTGGACAAAAAAGTGTGAAAGTCACTCAGTTGTGTCTGACTCTTTGCTACCACATGTACTGTAGCCCACCAGACTTCTCTGTCCATGAAATTCTCCAGACAAGAATAGTGGAGTAGGTAGCCATTCCCTTCTCCAGGGGATCTTCCTAATCTAGGGATTGAACCCAAGTCTCCCACATTGCAGGAAGATTCTTTACCAGCTGAGCCACCAGGGAAGCCCAAGAATGCTGAAGTGGGTAGCCCATCCCTTCTCCAGCAGATCGGAGCCGACCCAGGAATGGAACCAGGGTCTCCTTGCAGGCGTGTTCTTTACCGGCTGAACTTCCTAGCAAATTCATTGTTCCAAAAGACAGCTGCCCTGAGCATATGTGGCTGTCAGCAGTCCACACTGGAAGTTGAAAGGAGGCTAGAGTGTCCTCCAGGAGGAGACCAGGACTCAGCAGTGCCAGGAACATCGTGTAACACCTTCAGAAGTCGGCTTTTGCTTCTTCACTCTGTGTTGGACCATAAATGTGTGTGTAACCTCACAAGCTTGTTGCTGGCAAGTCCAGGCTCCTTTTTATGCAGCTGGGTTTAAAGATCTGGCAGCCAGTGTAGCAACTTGGGCTCTGGGTTAGATAACTTGGTCCAAACAAAATGAACCTCCCCAGCAGCAAGGGGAGAGAGCACTGGATCCAGGAAGATCAGACCTGGGTTCACTTTCTGGACCTGCCATCCCTCAGATGTGACCTTAAGCAAGTCCTCCCACCTCCCTGAGTCTCAGATGCCTCTGCTGGTCACATGGGAATGAGACCTATGACCTCCTCTGTTCCTCTGAGCTTCAGTGTGTTAGTCGCTCAGTCGTGTCTGACTCTTTGTGACCCCATGGACTGTAGCCTGCCAGGCTCTTGTGTCCATGGAATTCTCCACACAAGAAAACTGGAGTGGGTTGCCATTCCCTTCTCCAAACTCTCTTCCCCACCCAGGGATCGAACCCAGGTATCCCTCATTGCAGGCAGAGTCTTTACCATCTGAGACACAAGGAAGTGAAGCCATATACATAAAGTGCCCACAGGGTCCTGCCACAGGCTGTGTGTTCCCTCCCCTTGCACCTGAGCTGTGGAAGGTGAGCCCCACATTCCTCCAGGGTGCCTCCTAGAAGCTAATCAAGGACTCAGAGGCCATGGTTTGGGAGAAAATCGTATACTTGGTTCCTTAGCAGGCATTTATTAAGCACCAGCTGTGTGCTTAATAAATAATAACACCAACAAAAAATAATAACACGAAGGAACAAAAGCACAATTCTGTGCCATGACCCCTGTGGACTACACAAGAGCCAGGACACGTTCTCCAAGCCTGGAAGGAGAGCAAGGACAGATAGGCAAGTGAAAGAGTCAAAGTGAAGTAAGCAGGTGGGAGATATTGGGGGGGGTACTTCTCTTTTAATAGTTCTTCCTCTCTCCCTCTCTGACTCCATCTGCTCCTCCTCTACTTTTGCACCCACTGATAAAACAATGCGTGCAAGGTGGGTAGAACACCTGCGCTGGGTGTTGTTAAAAGATAAACTGATGCATATTTAAAATTTTTTGCCAGCTTATCTGAACAAAAATCCCTTGGAATCAGCAGCACCAACCAGAAGTGGTTAGGAGCGCTCAGTGGTCAGGAGCCAGCTGGGAAGGACCTATGTAGAGAAGGTATGAAAGCGAAGAAAGAAGCTGTTTGATTGGCTGTGGCTTAATGTCTAGTTGGCTCTCAGTGACTGTCTTCAGCGTTTTTCATTTCATAATCTTGAGGCATTTGCAGGCTTAGATTTTGGTTTGCTTACACAGACCACCCCCCCACTAGGGTATCACAGCCACCTACTCTAAGGGTCTCCTTGTTTAATTAACAAACCCCAGTTCCATAACTAACTGTGTGACCCTTAGTGTGTTGCTGAGCCTGGCTAAGCTTCAGGCCTCATCATCTGTGTAATTGGGTTGTTAATAATCTTTCCCGTAGAGGGTCATCATGAGAGGTAAAGGAAAAAGCGAAATTATTTTCACTGGCGCATAATATGTGCTCAACACCTGGACACTGATGTTGACAGTAAAGCTCACCCTGGAAGCAGGCTGTGGGGACTGGAAGCCTGGCTCTGCCGCTTACGATCTGTATGACATCAGGTGTTTCTTGACCTCTGTGTCCAGGTTCTTCCCCCAGGTTTAACCATCTGTATGGTTGACATTCAAAGAGAGGGCCTTTTCTCATTTTATTGCACTCTCATTTCTATAGGCCTGTCTTGAAAATTAAAATGAAATATATATTCATAATATATTACATTATGTATATTACTTAGATGACTGTTTGGCTTACAAAAGCACTAAATGAGTGTTTGCCATTATTTTTGTCTTAATTCATCTAGATCACGTATTCATGAAATGTGAATTTAACACTAAGTGCCAGGCAGTGAACAAACCTATCGTCATGGAGCTTGCATTTGAGTAGAGAAACAGATATGATAAAGTAGGATGCTGGGGAAGCAAAGAAAGGGTATAAGATGTGCTGGAGGTGGAAATGGGGGGGGTTACGCTTAAATAGGCAAGCTGTGCAGGTGTCTGTGGGAAACACACCCGGGGCAGTCGCAGAAGATGAGATATGCTCTCATGAAGCTGGTCTTGCCATCATCCAGTCAGCTCAGGATGAACATCCAGCCAAGTCACCTTGAGAAGGTTGAGTCCTCTGTAAAACTGCTTCCTCTTAATAGCCTGTTAATCTCATTCAAGCATAACATTGGAGGTTTCTTTTAATCCTGTCTCAGTTTATGTGTATGTGTGCACACAGAGCACAAAGGCCCTAAGGTGAGGACAAGCCTGATGTGTTTCAGAGACACGAAGCAGGTGAGCGTGGCGAGTGGTACTGAGCCTGGGCAAGAATAGGGGACATGGTGCGAGGAAAGAGTCGGGAGCCTCGTGTGTGTGCAGATATGAGGGCTTCTCCGGCCATCATAATGCTCTGGCTTTCACATGATAGCACGGGGGTCAGTGTCCACACTGCACACAACTGAGGGTCAAGGCAACGTGTTGACCTGTCCTGGGCGAATCACGGCAGACTTGGAGCCAGACTGTGATTCCTGGCTCGGCACTCTACACTACACTACAGCTTCCCACTCTGCAGGGCTGCGGGGCCTTCATCTCACTCATAACTCACAGCAACACCTGGAGACCAGTGTTATTATCTCTGTTTTACCCAGGAGGACATTGAGACTTAGAGCCCCTAAGTAATTTGCTCAGAGTCACATAGGATTGGAGTCAGGACTGGCTGACTTCAGACACTAAAGCCTGTTCTATGAAATCTCTTTCCCAGGTAGGAAGAAAGAAAGGTTTCTTCACCCAGCCAGTCACAGTATAGATACAGGGCCCAGGACCATACACATAAAGCACTTATTTCGGCATCCAGCACGTGGAAGCTGCTCACTAAGTTTTGATTCTTATTGTCATTAGCCATCTGAGGCCTGTCTACTAGAAGTTGGTACCCATTTTGGCCAGAATCCCTCTACCCAGAATTCCTCTTGCCTTGGGCTTCAGTCATTTAGCTTTGTCAACATGACAACCATCCCTTTGTTAGGAATACCTTCTCTCCAACTCCACATACATACCTGTGGGGGATGAATTTAGAGCCTGAAAAGATATATCTAGGTTGGGAGCAATAAGAAAGAAATGACAGAGAGACAAGACAGACATGTGGGCAGCTTTGGGCAGGAAAGAGCTCTCTGCAGGAGGCACCAGCTCTTGTCACTGCTAACCTTACACCAGGCCCCCATGCTCTGCTCACCTCTGGCACACCTTGCACATCTTCTGATCACACAGTACTTTGTCTAACTTGTTGTTTCTTTCCATAGATCAAAGAAATAGAAGTGAAGAATAATTAACCATCACCAGATCTCCTCCCCAGCTTCCCTTTCACTGATCTTTTGAACAAACTGTGTGAGCAAGATAACATCTAAAGAAATAAGAAAGATCAGACAGAGTTAACAAGCCTGCACACTGTGGGGGATGGTGGCGACTCTGACCCCCCACCCCCACCCCTGGCCCATCTCAATGATTAACTGAGGTTACTTCCCTGTTTCCCTTTAAAAGCTTTTACATCTGAGCAAAATCTTCAGGGGTGGTTTTGAGCGGAGGCAGAGACCCACTATGTTCCCAGATTGCTGGCATTCTGAATAAAAGGCAACTTTCCTTTACATCAACATTTGTGAGTACTGATTTTGAAAGCTGTGAACAGTGGGACCTAATTCAATAACAGAGAGACAGAGAAAAAAGATAGAAACACAGAGAAAGAGAGATCAGAAATGGAGTGACGGCGAGGAGTCATGATTAGAAGTCCTGTGTTCACCCTCTTGATCATTATGTGGAGCACAGGTGCTGGGTGGAGTCCAGTCTGAAACCCTTCACTGTACTAACTCACTTCGAGTGAATTTTTATCCCTTTCTAGGCCTTAGTTTTCCCACCTATTTTTGTTCTTCAAGGCCCATTTCATTTTTTTATTTTTAATTTATTTATTTGTTTTTGGCAGTACTGCATGACTTGTGGGATTATTTTGTTCCCCAATCAAGGACTGAACCCAGGCCCTTAGCAGTGAGAATTCAGAGTCTTCACCACTAGATCACCAGGGAACTCCCCAAGGCCCCTTTCATTTCTCATAGTCTCCATTCGTGGTCCTTGACTGGCCTTCCTAAAACAGAAGACAGTTCCACTAATTGGTAAAGAACAGAATTTATTCAGAAAAAACCAATCAGTACAATATGCACCACAGGATATTGCTTAGCTCACATCACAGACATGGTATAAGAAACTTCACAATAAATTAGGGAAGCCCACCCTCTCCCTCCAGAATGGCCCCACAGGACCTCTCAACAGACATACTTTGTTACAAATATAAAACCAGTAGACTGGATACCTTCAGGTGAGATCAGACAAGCTGGGCCCAGCCGGTGAGATTTTAGCCACAAGGTGAGGTGTGCTCAGACCCAGAGTTTCCCCTCACAACACCTCAGCCCAGAGAATTACAAACAAGCAGGAAGACTTCCTCAAAAAGACCCTCCTTTGCATAAAACAGGGCCTCCTCCGTCTCCCTCCCCTTCCAAATTGGCTGTCCCCCATCAGAAACCTCTCAGGGGCTGTTCATCCCCCCAAATTAGGTTCCTTGTCGAGGTAGCCGAAGTTCCTCGATGATGCTTGTCAATCCAGGCTAGAAAGACGTCCAGCTCTCCGAGAGACTTGATGGCAGCAGCCCGGACCTCCAGCTGAAACCATGCACGTCATCGTCAAGCCCTGCCTTTCTGAGCTGGACCACAGTTTTCAGTCACTTGCCCCGTGTTCCGGTCCCCATGAGGTTTGCTTTCTATGCAACCATTATCTCTGCAGGGCATACAGAGCCTAAAGTATTTTCCTAACAGATGACCTAAATTGTTTTCTATAAACAAACAGTTAAATCATGTCAGTAACTTATAAACAAAACAAGAAGTTCTTCATTCTTTGCCCTCTGTTTTTCTTTCTCCTATATGTCACAGAAAAACAAACAAACAAACTTGCTTTGCTGGAAGCTCTGCTTGCTTTCCTGTTGACATCAGCTCAGCCTGGCCTACTACTGCCTCTCCCTGAAAGCCACGGTGCCCGAGGGGCCCAGCAGTGAGAAGGGGGAACAGCATGTCTCCATTGGACGCTGCAGCCCCTAAGAAGGTGTCCTACCCAAAGTCACACAGCCGACTGGCAGCAGAGTTCGACTGGAACCCAAGTCTCCTGACTTATCCCAGTCTTCCTCAGCAGAGTGGAAAAGATGGTAAGATACAAAAGTATGTCCTGTGGAGCCAGCTGGCATGGGATCGAGCCCTCCCTCCATCACTTAGTTGTGGTATAAACTTAGTTAAATTACTTAACCTGTTTGTGTCTTGGTTTTCTAATGTATCGAATATAGACAGTGGCTTGTAGCATTGCTGTAAGGAATAATGTGCTGCTAATACCTTTAGCGCACTTAATACCTGGTTCACAGGAAGAACAACATGAATTTCAGCCATTGTGTTGTTACTCTATGGAGCCTCTCCACAAAGAAGAAGAGCTCTGAGCAGACCTTGCAGCTCCTTGTTATTCAAAGCATTGACTTAATCTAGGAGTGTGGGTGAATCGCAGAATCTCAGACCTCATTCCAGGTCTACCAGCCAGAATCTGCATTTCAACAGAATCTCTAGATGATGCAGGTAAGAGACCATGCTTCTAACTCCACCTCTACATGAGGTGTGCGTACAACATCCGCTCCTACACGAGAAGCGCTGTTCATCACCACACAGGACGCTGACCACAGTTCCTAGACACAGCGACACAGAAACACGCTACCAGGTAGCATGCTTCATGCATAACAGCTTACAGCTCACTGGGGCTCTTTGCTCCCTCTGCACTGTGAGTGCGTGCTAAGTCACTCAGTCGTGTCCAACTCTGTGTGGCCCCATAGACTGCAGCCCGCCAGCCAGGCTCCTCTGTCCTTGGGATGCTCCAGAAAAGAATACTGGAGTGGGTTGCCATGCCCGACCTGGGGATCGAACCCGCATCTCTTACATCTAACCTGCATTGGCGGGCAGGTTCTTTACCACTAGTGCCACCTGGGAAGCCTCCCTCTGCCTCAGCCCTATCTTAAACTGTGTGCTTTCCTCAGATCTGAACATAGTTCTGACATGTGAAAAGAAAACAGTGGAGGCATAATGGGGAGGGAGAGACCAGGAAATTAACAAATGAGGTAAGACCAACCCACTCTGCGGACGCAGAACTGGGCAGACCGGCCATCATACTGTTGAGTAAATGGATGAATTTGAGCAGGGAGGAGGCTGCCCATTCAGGCTGCTGCATCCCACCTCTCCCTTCCCTGTCCTCTCTCCCTTCCCTGTCCTCTCCCCCTCCCTTACCTGATCATAGTTGTCATGGATGATTCTGGTTGCATTGGTTGCTTCCTGTCTGCAGTGACACAGCTTCTGTTGTGATAAAATGGAGATCGCATCCATCAGAAGACTTTTCCACCCTGGCTCACTCTTAACACCACCTCCTATGTGAGGAGTGATAGTTCTCCTTCCTCCCAAGGTGAGAGTCAGGTGAGTCAACCCAGGCTGGGGCAGCAGGGGGCTGTAGGGGCTGTTTGTAGAATCACCTTGCATGTCACCAGGGCTGGAAAGGCCTGGAGAGCAGGGGCCAAATCTGTCTTGTCACCACCCTGTGAATGCAACACCACTCTAGGCAGGCACTCAATGAATAGTTGTTGGGCTAGTTAATCAAATAACTGGTTAAATACATCTTAACGTAAGTGGGACAGGGGTCATGACCTCTTCTAACAACTTTAGGATCCAAGGCACAGAGAGGTGAAGTAGCTTGTCACAAAGTCACCAGGGAAATCATTGGCAGAGATGGAGCCAGAACCCCCGGGTTTTCTCCTGGTCTAAGTTTTTATTGGCTCTTGAGGGCTCAGTTTTATTTCTGAGGTTTGTTTTTAACAAATCACAATGAGTGTATAGGTAATGCTTATATAGGATAGGCTATATGCCAGGGAATCACCCAGAGGCTGACTGGTATGGAAACCCCAAGGGCTCGAAACAAAGAAACTAGGGGTGTGCCTATGATAAGCCCAGAATCCTCAACACGCCCCTCTCACAGGCCAGTCCCGGGATCACTTAAGAGATGCTCTGAGGTAAGTTGGTCATCCCAGGAAGATGATCCATGAGGAAACCGAGCCTGAGAAGGAGGATGCCCTGGGCGAGGAGGAAGCCCTGGGCAAGGAGGACCCACTAGAAGTGGTTCCCGACACTTCTGCCCGTGGATACGAGGCAGGGGATTTCCCTTGGGCCCAGAACCATTTCAGAAGGCCACAGAGGGCCAGCGTGTCCTGGGCTCCATGGGGCAGGCAGGAAGTAGATGCTGGTGACTCACACATTGTTGTAGAGTCTTCTGCATGTAGAGGAAAGAGTTGGCAAGGCTGCTGACTTTTCTCATGACTTGGGGGTCCAGCTCCTGATGGTCCTTGAACACCCTGTCCACATAAAATGCCAGGAGGCTCTTGGTCACGCAGCACACATCTGAGGGCTACAGACACAAATTAGGAACAGCCCCAGAGGACCTCTTCTCTTATTACCCTAGAGACAAAAGCAGCCTGCTTGGGTTGGGGCAACAAGGAGTGAAATAACTGAAAGCCATTTTTTTTTTACATTTTTATTGGTCTCAATGTCCTCTTATGACACCAGAGCTGCTTATGACAGAGTCACCAAGAGGAGACTGCAGTTCTTACCCTCTTTTCATGTGGCCACGAGATACATTCACAGGGGATGGCGCCCAGCTATAGGCTAGAATTCTCTCTACAGCATCCCTGACATATCATCGCTAACTTCTGCTTAACTGCTTCCAGGGACCAGACACCTTCCTTTTGAAAGGAGCGATGTCTGAACGGCTTTCTTGAAAAGCACTTCCTCACGCTGTACTGAAGTCTGAGCCTCTGGAACAGCCTCTGGCCACTAACAGCCACTCAGCGCCTGCTGCACGTCAGGCTTGTGCTAGGCACGCGTTCCTTTCAGTGCGATGACTGCTCGTCTCTCCTCCGGTGTGTTTTTAAGCTTCAGGGATTGCTTGGCTGGAGTGGAGATGTGCAAAAATGGAGACTGACAGCTGTAGAAACGCTGGCACCTGGGCAGGTCCTCCTCAGAAAAGCTCCTGACTGCCTTGGGCATGGCCCAGGGCGCCTGGCCAGCCAGAGTTTCCTTCTTGCCCTTTGCACTCCACCCTAAGACCAGTGTGGGAGATCTGTCTGTAGGTCAGCCTGAGGAAAGAAGGGCCTACCACAATGGAACATCGTATCTTCAGTAGCATTAAGGCAGCAAAGCCTCCTTGGCCCCACAGGTAGCTTTTCCTGGATGGAAACGGAACTTGCTACACAAAACCTCTCCTCTTCCTCTGCTCCTTCCAATTCCCTTCACCAAAGGAGTAAAAAGTTGTAACCTTTGTCTCATCAAAGAGGGAGAGGGGAAGAGAATAAATGTGACGATGGACTGTATACTCATCGACCACTTGCCTTAGGCCACATCAATTATTTCTAGACCTTGAGAGGATGAAGAAACAGGGTCCTGAGACTTGAGAGTCTATTTCTGACAACCACTACTAACTAGACGTTCTTTCTCCCAAGTCGTCCTTGGTC
Organism: Madoqua kirkii; assembly: GCA_006408675.1. Lineage (NCBI taxonomy): Eukaryota > Metazoa > Chordata > Mammalia > Artiodactyla > Bovidae > Madoqua > Madoqua kirkii. The sequence continues at coordinate 21,140 of SJYC01090470.1, read as the reverse complement.
ATTTGAAAATGATGGTTTCAAAATAGACGGCCTTTGGGCCCCTTCCAGCTATAACATCCTGTAAGTCTCCTGTACCATTGGCTAGAATAGAAGTTAGGAAGTGTCTCCTCATGTTTACCATGAATAAATCAGGCCTAATAGAATGCCTAGAAGAAGGATCTTGTGCCCTATACTCTGTCACATAAATAACTGAAAGAATTGGGTTTCTCCAGCATGGTATCCAGGACTGGAGGAGCTCACTTTTAAAAGCACTTCTCATTGGCCCCTTCTGTGAAGTAAACCATCACCTCGTAAGTCAGCTGTTTTCCAACACACGGACTCTCAGCACGTCTAGTCTGGCAATTAGACATTCCCTCCCTGCCTTCTGGCCTCAAGCTGTCTATTGTAAAGAACATCACCAGGCTGTCTTTCTAAAAGACTCTGTGGTCGCAGACTGTGGTTCCAACACCCGCAGGAGCTCCCTGTAGCCTGCGGTCACCACTCAGAGCTCTCTGGCTGTCCAGTGGTTAGGACCCCGCACTTCCTCTGCTGTGCTGGCAACACAGGGTCCCCCGCTGGGTACCCACGATCCCACAAGCCACTCAGTGCGACCAAAACTCAGGAAAGCTGAGGTCAGCCTGGCTTTCAAGTTTGCCTCTTTTTTCTTTTTTTTCCTGTCTCGCCTCATGGCCTGAGGGATCGGGTTCCCTGACCAGGGATTGAACCCACACCCTCGGCAGTGAGAGCACAGAGTCCTGATTACAGGACCACCAGGGAATTCACCTCAGCTGCCCCTCTGTTCCCTGATATTTCCATTGACCTTACACACCTATTCTCCCCAGCCCTTCCTTTCTTTTAGCCACTAACCCCAAGCCTCTTCAGCTCATTGTCTCAGCTTCCCCACAAAACCACAAAAGTCACTCTAAGCCATAGAAATCCTGCCCCATCTGAGCATGTTACACCTTAATCACTGTTGGGGTGAACGCCCTCCCTGGGGTTCAAGTTCCCCGAGACAGGAGCACACCCTCACACATCAGCTGACACATGAGGAGTCGGCGGAGCCTCAGAGTCCAGGGAGGTCAAGGAAGAGGCGTGCACAGGCACAGATTCCCCCGCAGCCCTGGGCCGCTTCCCCACAAAACGCCGGAAGAGCAGCGAGCACACAGAGGCCGGTACCTTAATGCCACGCAGGGTCTCCGGCGGGGACAGGATGGTGACGTTTTGGAAGGTGTCCTTAGCTTGCTGCAGAGGAAAACACAACGGGCACAAGCAGTGAGGACTTCACATCCTCCAGAGACACCGAGGTGATGAGCAGGAGCTGGCTGTCACGCTAAGAGGTAAAGTGAGGCACGCTCCCACGCCTTCACCCCAAACCCACACTCACAATGGCTGTTTTGATTCCTCGGAAGCTCTCCTCCATGTGGTGCAAGTTTGTGGAAATCAGGCATCTCCTGAGGCCTCGGGCGTGCACGGAACACAGGAAGAGCCCGGCACCCAGGAGGCAGAGGGAAGCGCACGGCGCCTTCATGTCCTACGGGGAGGGGTGAAGTGAGCTTTCCAGCCAAGAGACCCTGACAGAGTCTCCCTTCAGACCTCACAGGGCCAGTCAGAGGGCAGCCCAGAGAGGAGAACTCAGGACCTCAGCCTGCGGACCTCAGGGCATGTGTCTCCTCAGGTTTCTTTGAATCAGTTGAGTTAGCCCTTCCCTGTCCCCCCCCCACCCCAAGCCTGATCCACAGTGTTCTCCCAACTTTCAAGGAGTGAATTTGTGAGTAAATCATTCACATGACTCAACACAGCTCGTTTTTCAACAGGGGTGAGAAGCGTGTTTCTTTTTAACAAATTAAATAAAAGAGGGTTGGTAATATGCCCTAGAAATTAGGCAACAGATCTGAAAAAACCATAGAACACATTTCACTTTTTTATGTTTACCCCTGAAAATAGGAGACATCCTTTCATTATATCCCTACTTGGTAACTAAGTTACACATCCACTGTGTCTGCTTAAAATCACTCCTTTGATGCCAACTATGAAGATGTCACCAGCTGAAGAAGATGGGAAAGGGAGGTATCGGACCTCTAATAATCCATTAGCTGCAGGGTCGAGGGAGACCCACAGATGGCAAGGTGGCAGCTTCCCCTCCGTCACCCATCGAGCCAGGAGGTGCCAGGGACGTACTTGCCCCTCGCTAACCTCTAACCAGGGCCAGACCCAGATCCCTGCTGCCCTTGCCCCCTGCCCAGTTCTCACACCCCCTCCTGCCTCTGTCCTTGTCTCTTTTCAGTGAACCCCTTTCAGGTGTCGTGTAATATAGCTTGAGAAAAGTGCTCAAAGCATGATTGTACAGCCTGTTGAGTTCTCCTCTGACTTTTCCCAGCACCAGCACACATTTCACAAACAGAGCCAAGCATTAAAAATACGTCAGAGGGCAACACTTGTGCATGGACTGGCCTCTGTCCGGCGGCGTCCATGGTACAGGCTGAGCGCTCGGTTCCAGCCATGTGTGTGCTGTGTAAGGTGTGTGGGTGCCACAGTGAACGAGAGGGGAGCCACGAGCATAGGAAGCCAGCTGGGGGCTGTAGACGCCCCCACTTCTAACCACGCCTGTGGGGAGTGTGAGCTGTACACCCCCTCCCCCGACCCCGGGTCATCCTCCAGAGTCCCAGGCTCTTCTCCAGAAGCTGAGAAGCGGTAACTCCTCCTTAACTCAGCAGCATTCCCAACAAGGGACAAGTGTACGCTGAGACTCACTGGAGAGCAGGCGTTGTGGTAAAGAGCTTGATTTCTCTTCTTACAACCTGTTTCTAGTAGAAGAAGGAAATAGACCCCATTGACAGGGCAGGCAATAGAATCCTCTCTCCCCTCAAAAGACAGCTGGGGTGCTTCTGGGGAGACAAGTGACTAAAGGGGTCACAGTTTTTCTGCTGACAACTCTCAGAAGCAGTGGGGTGTTGCCTGCTTACCCCCAGTGGGAGCCTCGGAGGAGAAATATGTCCCTCAGGTGACTCCAGCGATTTCACCTGATTCAGGCAACAGTAGCAGCTAACACTGATCATGCCTGCCTCGTGCCTTGGGCTCCATGCCAAGTATTTTCCATGGTTATCTCATGCTCCCAGCCAGCCTCTGAGGGTGGTTCTCTTTCCATCCTCGTTTTACCTGAGACGGAACTGACTCTTAGCGAGGTGGAGAAACCTGCCCAAGGTATGTGGCCCCTAAGCGACGGAGGAACCAGGATGAGAGGGCAGGCGGCCACTCCCCTCACCTGTGCACCACCCCGTCCACAGCGCCGCCCCCTAGATCTCAGCGGGAGACCCAGAAGATCCCCTAGCAGCAGACAGACAGGAACAAACTTCTGCCAGGTTCCACCGAGCCCGTGATACTCCTTATATTTAAAGATATACTTAATAACTGCAAATGATTAAAAATATATATACTATAAAGTTCCCAGAAGTTTTTAGAATTAAAAGAAGTTTATAGTAAATGCTAGATTCTTTCGCTTTGAACCCTCCTACACTGCTCTGTGTGTGTGTGTGTGTGTGTGTGTGTGTGTCGCTTAGTCATGTCCGACTCTTTGTGATCCTATGGACTGCAGCTCACTAGGCTCCTCTGTCCATGGAATTCTCCAGGCAAAAATACTAGAATGGGTTGCTATTACCTTCTCCAGGGGATCTTCCTAACCCTGCGATCGAACCCACGGCTCCCACATCTGCAGGCAGATTTTTTTTACCATCTGAGCCACCAGGGGAGCCCCCTACACTGTTGATGGGGATGTAAATAGGTGCAGCAGCTATGGAAAACAGCATGGAGGTTCCTCAATAAACTAAACAAGGAGTTGCCACATGATTCAGCAATCCTACTACTAGGCATATATCAAACAAAAATATAATTCGAAAATATATGTGCAGCCCTTCATTCATAACAGCACTATTCACAATAGGCAAGGCATGGAAACAACGTAAATGCCCATTGACAAAACGAATGGATGTATACAAAGCAATATCATTCGGCCACAAAAATGAATGAAATAATGCCATTTGCAGCATCATGGATGGACCTAGAGATTATTGTACTAAATGAAGTAAGCCAGAAAGAGAAAGACAAAAGATGCACTTATATGTGGAATCTAAAATATGACACAAATGAACATATATATGGAACAAAACAGGCTCACCGATATGGAAAACAGACTTGTGGCTGACAAGGGGGGCTTCGGGGAGGGACGGACTGAGACTTTGGGATCAGCAGGCACAAATCACTGTGTACACAACAGATGAGCAGCAGGCTCCTGTGTGACAGAGGGAACTATAGTCAATATCCCATGTAAGCCATCATGGGAAAGAATATGGAAAGTATGGATATAGATACGTATACATAACTGAATCACTCGGCTGCACAGCATAAGTTAACACAACATTCAATAAAACTTTAATAAAATACAATAACACTTCAATAAAACTTTAATACGATCATCATGTTTCTGAAAACAAAATAGATCCTCTCTTTTTCCCTTTCTTCCTTCACCCCTTCCCACTCTGCCTCTCTACTTATTGAGAAGAAAGGACTGAAAGTTCAACCGAACACCCCTCCCCGTTCTACAAAATGCCCAGTACCTGGACCAGGGGTCACCTCTCTGCAGCTGTAATGGAAGAGAGCTGGGATGGTGATGAGCAAAGCCTCAGGATGGACGGCACCAGCCTCACCTCTCGCAGGGTGCTCCAGGGCCGCCCCTATGCCTTCTCTCTGCGCTCCTTGCCACTTGGAAAGGGCTGGTCACTTTTATGCAGGTGAACACAAGGAAATGCTGTCAGGGTTTAACTGGGTGGGTCCATCTAGGGGGAGATCGTTTTTCCCCACCTTTCCTTAGCATCTTATTTCCTGAATTGTTTTCTTTTTCTTTTCAGATAGAGCTGATTAATCATTATTAAGAAATGCGTCTTTCTTCTCAGTCTTGACAGGCAGCTTCTAGGAAAAATGAGCTCCCTAACTTATGCAAATGAGATTTTCTTGCAATTCTGTGTCCATACAGAAAAATCCAAGTTAGATCACTTTCCTGAGAGCTGTGGCATGTCACCAATTGTACCCTGCAGGCAACGTCAGGAAAGCAATCTTCTGACAGCCACGCCCTGCCACAGCCAGCCCTGAGATCCTGCAGGTGCCCCGGCTCCCGTCTGCTCCATCTGCCCGAGCTATTCAGCACCTGACCTGTGCCAGGTGCTAGCTAAAGGCTCTACGTGCATTATTTTGTTTAACTTCATCAGGAGGGTTTTTTCTTCCTCTCGTGGAAATGCAAGGGTTTCTTTGGGCATCTTCTCTCTCTTCAGCATCTTGTCCCTTAGACAGCCCTTTCATTCTTAATCAATGCAGAGGGAGAAAATGAGACTGGGAGGCAGAGGAGCTTAGCAGCCAGGAGCAAGTCAGGAACAGAGAGTGGAATCCTTGATCTTGGACCAGAAGACTCTCTGTCTAAATTGCTTTTATATATATATACAATCTCTACATTACCAGTTCTTCAGAGTCAGGGTTTGGGGCGATGGTGATAAAAAAAAGATAGGGTGTAAAAAGTTTCCTCTCCAAACAAGAACTCCCAAAATTGTCTTTACCAAAACAAAACAGCTTGGGGATGGGATGTGATTATAAGAAACCCCATGGGCCCTTTGGACAACAAGCTGGAATGGAATCTGCCCTGTGGCCAGCCTGGGGAGACAGTGGTGGGCAGCACCCAGTGGGGAAGGAAGAGGGGCAAGGAACACTGAGGACACTGTAGGGGCAGAGATGCCGGGAAGTGGACCGCAGGGGCTGGACGTCTTGCGGTCGGGCATCTCGGACTTAATGAAATAGTACACATTGAGGAAAGCAGTCGATTGTAGCGGTCACAGCGTCGCTCTAGATTTAAACCCTGGCTCTCCCTCTTCTCTGAGATACTGGACAAGCTGCTCAAAACCTCCTTGAAGTTTCCTAAAATAGGTAAAAATAAACTATGAGGCTCTGAATGATCTAATGGACTTAACCCTGGTGAGTATTCCATAAATATTATTTATTCTGATGCTGTGTACCAGGCACCTGGAAAAGGAGAAGATACCTCTTTAGGACCCAGTGTCTCCGTGCTCCTTCTGGGGAGGAGAGGAAGAGCCAGTCTTGAATCCAGAGATCTCCCCCTCCTCACTCCTGCTTCTCCAGGGAGAAGGGAGTAGATGCCGTTTTTCACAGCGCTGCCTGAGCTGCCGGCTCATAGCTCACAGATGGTGAGTGGATTGCAACACTGCTGACTCAGCCTGTACTCACCACCTTGTGCTCAGACCGTGTGTTCTCATCCAACTTTGATTTCAGGACGAAGATGTCACATCAGGAAGCTTGTAGAGAAAGGAAAAATATGTGCTGTGTTCATAGCTCCACTCCAGTATACACTGTATCATGGTAACTGGGACAGCGCCTCTGGAGTCAGCCGACTCAGGCTGGCTGCTTCTGCTGGCTTTGGCTGTCAGACCCAAAGCAAGCCAGTTAATCTCCATGGCTCTGTTTATTCATCTGCAAAATGGTGCTGATTATGCCTGATGAACATTCACCATGCAGACATGGTGTGTAGATTACATGATTAAGTGTAAGCTTTAGCACAAGGCCTGGAAAATAATAAGCTATTAGAAAATGATAAGCTTTTGATTAATTTTACAGCACTCCCCCCCCTTTCAGTTCCTAAACTAGAAGAAAAGAGGAACAATAAGAAATTACTTTTCTCCATCCTAAGCCTCACTACTAACACTTGATATAAAAAGACAAGAATACCGATTGAGGTGGAACGGCATTCCTCCCAGGACTGCAACGAAACTGTGGATTTGATCCATAGATGTGGGTTCTGTCTAGCCTAGAACTAGGTCTTCTAGAGCCAGCTGACCCACCACTGGGATACCAGAGCTCCACTGCCCGTTTGTTAAATGGGGACACAGACAAAATGAAGGAAAACTGGAGACTGAGATGGAGATGCTCTGAGTTTGATGTGTGCTGGACACAGCTCTCTCATGCTTTCCAATCCCCTATCCTTCCACTCCAACTCCATGAGCCGTTCAAGATGCTGCCAAGGCAATTTCTTCTCCATAAGAGGGTAGTTTGCCTCTCCGGAGAGCCAAGTCTTGGAGCTCAGACAAGAAGGGAACCAGGCACTGTGAAACCCCAGGGGGCACCACGCCCAGTGCCTTTTATGGGAATGAGGTGCCCTGGGGTTGAGCAAGGTGCAGCCCTACTGAGTGACTTGGAGGAAATGACTTGGGTTTATATGCCTAACTTCAGTGATATACGAGGAAAACCCTATAGTTCTGAGGATGTAAGACACTCGAAAGTATGACTGAGGAAGAATTTGCAAAAGAAAGAAATACTGATATTGATGAATGGATAGTTCACTTGGGAAGTAGATGCAGATTTAGAAAGAATGTAAATGATTACTCACTTTTCTGTCTTTTTACTTACTATATTTTAAATTGAAGTATAGCTGATTTACAGTGTTAGTTTCAGCTGTATAGCACAGTGGCTCAATTATACATGTATATATTTTTTCAAATTCTTTTCCTTTATAGGTTATTACAAAATATTGAGAATAATATAGAAAACAAACGTACTTATCAGAGAAAGGGAGGGATAAAGTAGGGGGTTGGGATTAACATATACACGCTACTGTATATAATAGATAACTAAGAAAGACCTACTATATAGCATAGAGATATATACTCAGGAATGTAAATTTTAAATGTCTTGGTAAATATATCTGGATTGTAATAATTTGTTTTTAATTGTATATAACTTTTAAAATACAGCAAAAAATAAAGAGATAAGATTTCCAGTTCTGTTGTTGTTAAGTGGCTCTGTAAATAATTGTACTTTTGGTGTGTCGCTGGAGGAGATGAATGCAGGGTCTTCCTGCTCCACCTTTTCAGCCCCTCTCCTGGGGGACCTTAAGCCTGAACCATTTCTCCTCTGTCTGGGATTCAGAAATGAGAGTCAGAAAAGACATCAAAAAGCACCCAGTTCCATGTTCCCTTTAAAGCCATGAGCAAGCGGAGACGTGAGCCAGCCCTTCCTTCACCCAGCAAAGACATGGCACACAGTTCTCAAACCTTGTCCTGGCTTCTAGCCTTTTCTAAGCCCATGCTGCCTTCCCCCCCCAGGACCAGATGAACCGGAACCGAACAGTGGGGAGCCTCAAGCCTGTGTAGCAAGGGAGGTGACGTCAGTCTCCCAAGCCAAGCAGTTCTGACTGCCTTCACCTAGGAAGTTGATGACCTGAGGAAATGCAAACTGACCACCCCTTGCTGACGGGAAGAGAAGCACAGACCCACCTTGGGAACCTGTCCCCCACCAACCTGGCCTTTCCTTCTCCATTTTCACTCCCAAGGTTCTCAGCTGCTACCTGGTGGGCCAAAACCTCAGATCCTGTTTGATATCAATGGGTTGGTTCTATGGTTCAGCTGCCCTGAAACAGCCCCCATGGAGACTGGCGGAGGGAGCAGGGATGGGTCATGGAAAGCATCCAAGAGCTACCTCCCGATTTCTGTCCTGGGTCACTGATCTGGTCTCAGCCCCAACCACCCACCCTCCCCCAGGTCCCCGACTGTCTAAAACACAAACCCAGTCTTGGTGTTCCCCTGCCAAAAGCTCCCCACGTGGTCCCGGGGCCTTCAGAGTGAAGGAGACTGCTCCCCATGACATGCCAGCCCCATCACAGCCTGACCCCGACCACATCTTCAGCCACACCCCTCGTGAGGAGCCTCCACACCTCACCTAGAAAGCGCACCCTGTGCTCTTCTGCCTTGCAAATGCCTACTCGGCTTTAAGACTTAGTCCAGAGTGACTTTCTTGTGAAGCCTCTCCCCTTTTCCTTTCCCTTTCCTCTCTTCTCTCCACCTTCCCACCACCACCCTGGTTGACTTCTGTTTCCTTCACATTCCCACTGATTGGATACAAAGACACCCAGTTAACTTTGACTCTCAGATAAACACATCTCAGTGTTTATCCACCTGAAATTCAAAGTTAACCGAACATCCTGTATTTTTATTTGTTAAATCTGGCCACTTTCCACTGAACCTTCCACAGACTTCAACCCCCTCCAGGGCCAGATACACGAGGACTGCGGCTCATGGGATGCTCTTTAATAAAAGGAATTTTTTTTTAATATTTATTTATTATTTTGGTTACTCTGGATCTTGGTTGTAGCAAGTGGGATCTAGTTCCCAGTCCAGGGATTGAACCTGGGCTTCCTGCGTTGGAAGCATAGAGTCTTAGCCACTGGACCACCAGGGAAGTCCCTAAAAGGAATTTTAAAATAGAAGTTCAAAATTAGGGACAGAAGTGAATATTTATTAAGAATGAGAAATGAAATGTGACAAATTACAAATCTCAAAAAGCTGACCAATACCACAAGCACCACACAACTGAGAAAGATAGCTCAAACACTTTTAGAAATGAGCCACCTGATGCCTCTCTGCTTCTTCTATGACAATAATTTTAACTTATTTTCTGTAAAGATGATTTTTAAAAGTCAGTCGTTCTTTTGGTTTGGTTGTTCAAAATTCGGTTTTGGTCACTGATAGCTGGCATGCATGAAAGATGCTACAGGTTTGTGCCCTACAAATTTCACAGAAATTCCCATAAATTCTGCTTCACAAGATTCCCATTAGAAAAGAAAAAAGTATGTGATTCATTTATGATTATATATATTGCATTATTGAGTAAATGTTTCCACTTTTACTAGATTTTAATGAAAATCAAATCTTTAGCTTACAATTTTAGGTGTTCAACGGCTGGAAAATTTTTCAACACATTTTTTTCTGGCTCAAACATCTCAAACTTTGCTTCTCTTCCAAAATCCCTACACTTTCAATAAAAAGAGTCAGCACAGTGGCTGGAAGGACTATTCCTTGATGCCATTCTTACACAGGATGGGTAGCAGTGTCTTAACCACACACATATGTGATTCCAAGCCATCTAAATACATCTCTCTAAGGGTCAAATATGGATGTGAGAGTTGGACCATAAAGAAGGCTGAGTGCTGAAGAACTGATGCTTTCAAACTGTGGTACTAGAGAAGACTCTTGAGAGTCCCTTGGACTGCAAGGAGCTCCAAGCAGTCTATCCTAAAGGAAATCAGTCCTGAATATTCATTGGAAGGACTGAAGCTGAAGTTGAAGCTCCAATACTTTGGCCACCTGATGTGAAGAACTGACTCATTTGAAAAGACCTTGATGCTGGGAAAGATGGAAGGCAGGAGGAAAAGGGGATGACAGAGAATGAGATAGTTAGATGGCATCACTGACTCAATGGACATGAGTTTGAGCAAACTCTGGGAGATGGTGATAAATAGGGAAGCTTGGCTTGCTGCAGTCCATGGGGTCATGAAAAGTCAGACACAACTTAGCAACTGAACCACAAAGGGCCAAATACATCCCCAAGTCAACAGCTCCTTACTCAGATCCCCAAGTTATTTTGATCTCTTCAGTGTCACCTGAGGGGAGGCCAGAGTAGAAAAGAACACTGATCTTAACTGATTAAGATGAACTTATCTTCCTTTTGTGAATTTTACAAGAACATGACTTGTGAACACATACGCTTCCTTAGCTAAACAGTCATTTCTCCTGACCACAGACCCTAGGATGATATATTGCATTTTACTGTATTTTCTAATTTATTTCTCACTGAAGATTTCCAAGTATGAAATTTAAGACGGCATGTATATGACACAAACCTGCAGGCCATTGCCCCAGTCCTCCCGCCCTGATTCCTAGGACTGGTAGGCGATGGCTGTCAACGTCCAGTGTCCCCTTTTGCTATTTAGCTGCATAATTCTAGAGAACACACATTTATTCTGTTTCTGAACTCTTCATTTTAGAAATGAGCTATTGGCTTCCTGGGTGGCTCAGTGGTAAAGAATTCGCCTGCTAATGTAGAAGGACCAGGAGATGTGGGTTTGATCCTTGGTCTGGAAGATCTCCTGGAGTAGGAAATGACAACCTGCCTAGAAAATTCCATGGAGAGAGGAGCCAGGTGGGCTATAGTTCATAGGGTCACAAAGAATCTAATATGACTGAGCGCACGCATGCACTGTTGGCTTACTATAACTGAAGATAAAGATTTAGTTTCTTTACCACCCCTCACACAGACATGCTCATTCCCCTTCACCATCACCAGAGCTCCTTTTCCATGGCAACATGTCACTCAAAGCCAGGTCCACCCAGGGCAGCCAAAGCCACTGGGAAAAGGCAAAAAGTCCTGCTCTCTTGCCCTTGTAACAACCTGCTCCAGGGAGAATCAGAAGAATGTTATCAGGGCCAAACATTGCATGTGCCCTTATCATTCCTTTATCTGATGTTTCTCATTGTCACAAACTCAAAATTCATAGGGGAAGGAGCAAGGCTGACAGTTCAGTTCAGTCGCTCAGTCGTGTCCGACTCTTCCTGACCCCATAGACTACAGCAGTCAGGCCTCCCTAACCATCACCAACTCCCAGAGTTTACTCAAACTCAGGTCCATCGAGTCGATAATGCCATGCAACCCTCTCATCCTCTGTTGTCCCCTTCTCCTCCTCCCTTCAATCTTTCCCAGCATCAGGGTCTTTTCCAATGAGTCAGTTCTTCTCATCACATAGCCAAAGTACTGGAGTTTCCGCTTCAGCATCAGTCCTTCCAATGAATATTCAGGACTGATTTCCTTTAGGATTGACTGGCTGTATCTCCTTGCTGTCCAAGGGACTCTCAAGAGTCTTTTCCAACACCACAGTCCAGCAAGGCTGACAGTGACAGCTAAAAAATCAAGTCGTGAGCATAGCCCCACTGTAGTAGGTACCTATATGCATTAACTCTTTTAATTTTCACATCTACTCCACGAGGCAGATAATATTTCTGTGTCTATTGTTTTAGAGAAGAAAGCTAAGACAGCGCTGTCAGGAGCATGCCCCAGGGCACCCAGGGAGTAAACAGCAGAGCTGGATGCCATTTGGGCTTCCCGACTCCAGCACCTCCATCCTCAGCCACCTCACTCCACCAGACAGGAAGGCGCAGATGGTCCAGCCGTCTCCCTCCCAGAGGAGGATGCAGTGAGGCATTGAGAGAAGACGTGACTTGCCCAAGGATGAATAGCGGTGGAGTAAGGACCCAAACCCACACCCTCAAACTCTCAACCCAGTGCTTTTCATTCATATGCCCTTAGTCACCTCTTCTGATTTCAGACCTTCCTCCCACAGAAATAAAGACACTTCTCTTGAAGCTAAGGAAAAGCAAAGCAATAAATTATATTGCATCTAGCTTAAGAGTGCCCTTCCCAACCAACAAATCCAGGCAAGTTGGCAGAAATTGTGATTCTGTGGAAATCAGATGTGGTTTTTCCTTCTTGGTAAAATGGCCTGTGGCCATTGAGAAGAGCTCCCCTGGGCACTGGGAGCCAGGGAGCTCCTGGGGAGAGCTTCACCTCAGGAGACCTGGGCGGAGGAGGGGCTTGGGCTGGAGGCTGCTGGCTTGCTGCATCTGTGTAGTGAGGGGACAGCAGAGAGCGGGCTGGGGAATTCGAAACGTGTGCAGCGTGAGAGCAGGTAGGGCACAAGGACTACATCTTGCTTTCTTGTTGTTTCCTGGAGGAAGCCCCAACCTGCATACCTCTGCCGCGGTACTGTCCTAGCTTTTAGGAATTCTGTCCACTCAGAGAACCAGAGACATTCCTTACACTTCCTTTCCCAGAGGACTTTCTCCCCCAGGTCACCTAAACCTCCATCAAAATTCAGATACACAGTGATTCAGTCAGCATGCTGGGTGGGAGCTGTGATTTTCTTAGACATGAGCTGTGATTTTCAGCTTAGGGCCCAAACTTAAAGCAAGATGCAGTTCCTCTAGGAATTTCTCCCATTACCCTTCTTGTGCTCTTTCCCCTTAGTCTCTCCTTGGCACCTGAGGACTTATTTTGAGATCTGGTCACTAGGAGGTTACGTTGGTTGAACTGTTCTAAAATGCCTCTCCCAACAGACCTGAAGCTTGAAATGGACTGAGGCTGTGTCTCCTCCCCATCAAAGAGAGCATTTCAGCAAATGACTAGACAGCCGCTTTTAGTTTGAGAAACTGAGGTCAAGTTCTTCCTTGGGTATAGACTGCATGATGGCAGGGATCTTCTCTGTTTTGTTCACTAGTTTACCTCCAAAATGTAGCACATAGCAGATCCTCCATAGCAATTTCTTAAGTGCATGAGTTAATGACAAGGAATGTATGTATGCATACTAAGTCCCTTCAGTTATGTCCAGCTCAATGAGACTGTCTGGACGGTAGCCCACCAGGCTCCTCTGTCCATGGGATCCTCCGGGCAAGAATACTGCAGTAGGTTGCCATGCCCTCCTCCAGGGGATCTTCCCGAACCAGGGGTTGAACTCAGGTCTCTTGTCTCCTCACTGGCGGGTGGCTTCTTTACCATTAGCACCACCTGGAAGCCCAAAGACAAGGAATGGGACCTCCCCAAAACAGAGACAATTGCACGGTTCTTTGATGCTTCTGCACACCCATCTGCACAGTGTTTTGGTAAGTTCAACATGAAGAGTTTGCCTGCTAGGCTGGGAGCCTGGTGGGAAGGGGCCCTGGATTCATACCACAGAAACACTATTTTTCTATGCCCCTTAAGTGAAGCGTTTCCACAGAAAAATCAGAGAAGCCAGGCCTAAAGCATTTGAACGCCTCTCTCTCAGTGTACAAAACAGCGAGCCCCCAGGACTGAAGGCAGGATTGAAGAATTGAAGAGTTGAATTGTGCAGGCCTTTCTCTCTTTTGATGTATGCATCCATGTTGTGAAATTAAACAAAATGTGGCAACAGAAGAAAAAACTCTGAACATGACATTTTAAAGACATTGAAAAATTAACAGATAGGAAAAGAAAAAAAATCAATTTGACTAGCTGTGTCAAAGTTCTGTAAAATCAATTAGCTTTGCCTGGTACCCTTGAAACACTTAAGCACATTTTAAGTACCAGCGTAACTTGTCATCCCTAATGCTTTTCTTGTAATAAAATCAATATTGAAACACAGAAAAAAGTGAATCATGCACCAACTGTAGATCTAATTCATTCCTTTGAGAAATTGGTGAAATACATGAGATGCCCCACTCCCCAGCAAAGAGCACATGTACACACAAACTTTTCCTCTGGTACCCATCTATAGACCTTCAGGAGTCTGAAAACTCTAAATTTAAACCCTTAAAAGACTTGGATTTGGATCTAGTTTCGACACTTGGCTGTGTCACTCTGGACGGGCCAATCTCTCTGAGCCTATTTCCTCATCTTGAGAAATGGGGGTGATAATTTCTGCTCTGCTGCTGCTGCTACTAACTCTGTGCGACCCCATAGATGGAAGTCCACCAGATTCCCCCATCCTGGGATTCTCCAGGCAAGAACACTGGAGTGTTCTTGGAAGTGGGTTGCCATTTCCTTCCTACATCCAAATCACATGCTGTATGCAGGTGTAAAGGATGACAAATACAAAGGGAGGGGTGTTCATCTGGAAAGGAAGAGGTGCCTTTTCTCCCTACCTATTTACCCAAGAGCAAGTTACAGCCTGCTCGGTGATGGAAGCCACAGAAAGGCAAACTGATCTGATGCTAGAAGAGAGCTGTCCATCCTTCTTTCTGTTGGGGTTGTTCCTGGTAGTCTTGCTTGTAGAAGGGTTTTCACAGGGCTGGGGCTTGGGTCATTTCTTCCCTTAGGAAGAAGCAAGAGTGAATAATTCCAGGTTCATCTTAGATCCACAGCCCCCACTGTGTGTGGCAAAGCCAAGGATGCTGAGTTATGGAATGAGCCCTGGACTTAGAATGACCAACAATCCCAGTTTTCCTGAGAAGAAGGAATTTCCCAGGACACATGACTTTCAGTCTTAAACACAGAAAAGTCTGGGGCAAACCAAGATAAATCGGTCACCACGAGTTGGACTGAGAAAGAAACTAGATCCGAGCTCTGGTCTGCCACTTACCAGTTGTGTGACCTTGGACAAGTCCCATAAGGCTGTGTTCTACTAGCCTCAGTTTTCTCACGGGGCAAACGAGGAATTGACAAGATCATATGTAGGACAGATCCTAGCTGAAGGAGGAAATTCAACAAATTGCTTTTTTTTTTTAATCTGAAAATGCAAGCGACAGGAGCATAACTCACTCTGCTTTCCTCTTATCCACCAATAACTCTCCCGTTCACAAAAATTGGTCTTCCCTCATAGCTTACTTTGTAAAGAATCCATCTGCAGTACAGGAGATCCCAGTTAGATTCCTGAGTCAAGAAGATCCTCTGGAGAAGAGATAGGCTACCCACTCCAGTATTCTTGGGCTTCCCTTGTGACTCAGCTAGTAAAGAATTTGCCTACAATGCAGGAGACCTGGGTTCAGTCCCTGGGTTGGGAAGATCCCCTGGAGAAGGAAAAGGCTACCCACTCCAGTATTCTGGCCTGGAGAATTCCATGGACTGTATAGTCCATGGGGTTGCAAAGAGTCAGACACGACTGCGTGACTTTCACGTTCACAAATGTTAATAGCATCAGAACATCATTCCATGCACTCCAAAGCATTTCCACATATGATAGCACTTTATACTCAAAATTGCACAGAAGTAGAGAGATGTCCTTATATTTTTTCCAGGTGGGGAAACTGAGGCTCATTGATTAGTGGAGCAACCAGGTAGAGCTAGGACTCCAACCTAATTACCTTGGCTCTTAGCCAAGGTGTCTTTCTTCAAGACCACTCTCCTCCTTTCCCCCTGTGGAGCAGCTGCCAGCCCTTCCTCCAGCCTGGGGACTCCAGGCCTCTGGAGATTAAATACTCCACCAATATCAAGAGGTGGGTTCAGGGTGAACCTTGGGGAAGGCTGTTCACCCCCTACTACACATACTCCTGATCATTTCTTGGCACCACAAGATTTCAGGACTGAGAATGTTCTTTCCCTCTGAACCCATGGAGGTCCTCTTAGAGCTCAAACTTGTTTCAGTCACATCCTTCTCAGGATAAGAAAAGCAGGAACCATGTCCCCTTGGCTTTGTGCTTTGAGAATACCCTGGGCAGGAATCAAGCTGTGAGGTTCGCCCCCTCATGGGCCTTGGAGGCTGAGAAAGCTGATGGGAAGGAGAGCAGGAACAGAGCCATCGTCTGCATCACCTTCTTATTCTTATCCTGCTTCACTTCTCCATTCCAACAGTGCAGAGTTTTTGCTTAGAAGGATTTTCTCTTTTTTACCCATTGGAAAAGTCATCTTTGTTTTGGTACAGAAAAATTATAGAAACCAAAGAAAGAAGAAAAGAAAAGTAGTCACTCATAGTCATTCCATCCAAGAATAACCTTGGTGTCTTTGAAAGAAAAGTTATGACCATCCTAGACAGCTTATTAAAAAGCAAAGGCATTACTTTGCCAAAAAGGTCCATCTAGTCTAAGCTATGGTTTTTCCAGTAGTCATGTATGCATGTAAGATTTGGACTATAAAGAAAGCCGAGCACAGAAGAACTGATGCTTTTGAACTGTGGTGGTGGAGAAGACTCTTGAGAGTCCCTTGGACTGCAGTCCATCCTAAAGGAAATCCGTCCTGAATATTCATTTAAAGGACGGATGCTGAAGCTGAAACTCCAATCCTTTGACCACCTAATGCGAAGACCTGACTCATTTGAAAAGACCCTGGTGCAGGGAAAGACTGAAGGCAGGAGAAGAGGACAACAGAGGATGAGATGTTGGATGGCATTGCTGACTCAATGGACATGAATTTGAGTAAACTGCGGGAGTTGGTGATGGATAGGGAGGCCTGGCAAGCTGCAGCTCATGGGGCTGCAGAGTCAGACATGACTGAGCAACTGAACATTTTCTAACCTGGGATCATTAGAGAAAAATGTTTAGGGGGTACACACAGCAACTGTAACTCTAGGTCCTAACCCTCACAAGGGCCCTAACTCGAGTCTATCTTAGTCACTGATATATTCACTCACCAAACACTCACTGGGCCCTTACAACTTACCAGACACCGCACTCAGTTCTGACGATGCAGCGGTGGAGAACAGTCTTGCCCCTGCAAGCCTCGGAGCACTTGGGGAGGCAGGTCTTCAACCAGCCACGGTCACTACGTCATCCTGAGCATTCTAGAGCTGCTCTCTGTGCTAAAACCTGCCAGTGTATCATTTCGTCTTACGACTCTGTGTGCTAAGGAGCTTCAGTCGTGTCCGACTCTGCAGTCCTGTGAACCGTCACCCACCAGGCTCCTCTGTCCATGGGGGTTCTCCAGGCAGCAGTGTCTCCTGCATTGACAGATGGGTCCTTTACAACCGGCGCCATCTGGGAGGAGGGCCTATATTCAGCCACATTACAGACTGAGAGAATTTAGGTTTAGAAGAGCCTGACTGTTTGAACAAGCCCATAGAGCTAGTAAGGGAGGACATGGGGTCTAGACCGCCGAGTCTGACTCTGGGGTGGGTGAAGGGTCATAACCGTGCCGCCCTGACAGAAGCTGTGAAAGCGAAGGAAAGTGAAGTGGCTCAGTCGTGTCCGACTCTCTGGGACCCCATGGACTGTAGCCTACCAGGCTCCTCGGTTCATGGGGTTTTCCAGGCAAGAATACTGGAGTGGGCTGCCATTTCCTTCTCCAGGGGATCTTCCTGGGTCGGGTCTCCTGCATTGCAGACAGACGCTTTACCGTCTGAACCACACGGGGAGCCCTCACAGACAGAAGCTGAGCAGGAGCCTAACTAGGTCCGCAGGCCAAGGAAGGGGTCCCGACAGAAGTGAGATTTAACTGGAAATATGGTGGAGGAGCACTGGGAAAAAAACTGATGGAGGAAATGGATTCTTTCCTCCTGATCACCCGCGAGACTCCAGTGTCCTGCCAGGAGTCCTGCCCCACCCTCACCCTCAAGGCCCTCGCGTCTGCATCCTCACGTGTCTTGCTCTTAGCCTTTCTTAATGTTCCCCATGGACGCTCCTCAGGGCCCCGTTCCAAACTCTTCCTCGGCACCCTGCCCCGTCTCCTCTTCTCAGCAATCTCGGAATCTTTCATCCTTCCTTTCCCTCAAATGTTCAAGCGTGGCCCAGAACCCAGCTTTCCCAGCACCACCTACTAATCACAATTCAGAATGCCATGCTCAAGTTTTCCCACATTCCGGGCAAGGTGGAGCTGGGACATGATGAGGAAAAATCTGGGACTTTTCAGCTGCCTGCTACCCAGAAAGTCAGGGCAAGAGCAAGGCCTGAGGCAACTTGAAGAGCCCAGGCAGCTCACTCCAAATTAAGGCGCAGACCAAGCCCTCTCCCTGAGGGCAGTTACGGTCCATTCCACTCGGTGCACTTTCCCACCAGCTTTCCCCCAAGGGACCCCAGGCTCCGAGGGCAAGAGGGAGCTGGGTGCAGATCCCAGGGTGGCAGACGCTGGAGGAGCCTGTCCCTGACTCCTTTCTGCCTCCCCGTAGCTCTCCAGGCCTGGGGCGGCTCAGAAATGCCTGGCAAGTGGCATCACCTGTATCCACCTGCTGCAATGGAAACCAGCGGGGAAGAAGTGATGGCGCTGAAGCAGGGACTAAGCTTCTGCCAAAGGAAGACACACCCCACGCTCTGTTAGCCCTGAACACCTTCCTCTCCCTGAGGATTCCTCTTTCCGGAATTCTAACCTCAGGGAACTCCCAGAGCCTGAGGGAGGAGGAGGAGCAGGGAGGGGGCCGGTGGTGACGTCCAAGGGCCTGTTCTCGGGAAAAGCGGATGTGAGAACAAAAGGAACTTCTGACAGGGACGAGGACAACTCTACCTCTGAAACCTGCACAGGTCCTGGTGGTTGCAGTAGCAGCGGCAGGATCGGCTGCAAACACTTACGTGTGAGGCACTGTTCCAAAAGGCTTTACGTACTTGAGCGTGTTTAATCTTGGATCCAAGAGAGCCTGCTTTGCTGAGACCCTTTTACAGGTGTTGGGTCCTGTCTGGTATTCTGACAGCATCGTTTTAACTCACAAAATCTGCTTTCGCAACATGTCATTCATCAATTCAACATGCTGAGCTGGGTTATATCTGCTATATCCCACTGTCCACGAAATTATCAGTAAATAACCTATAATAGGAATAGAAAAGAGTTTTATTTGAACCAAACTGAGGACTGTGGTCTGGAAGATAGCCTCTCAAATAACTCTGAGGAACTGCTCTGGAGAAGTCTGGGTTTTAGCAGTTGTATGTCTTGTCAGAACAAAGAATATCAAGCAAGTCAGCAATTCACTCCTTCAAGGTTCTAAAAAAAAAAATAGATCAGCACATACATAGCAACTCAGTATGGCCTTGACACCTGGAAAAGGAGTCTTATTGTCAAAAGAGTACCAGCATTTGTGTTTCATGAAGGGAGATATTTAATCTTTATTTTTAATGTGGACATTCTTTACTTCTGGTCAGTGTGCCCTTTAACAATTTAAGCAGTTGTACAAGGTATGTGTGATAGGCCAAAAAGCCAGCTATTCCAGTTAACTCCTGTACAAGTCAGAATGACTTCCCCATGCCTCAATACATGAAAATTTATTTTACCACTACACACTGGCCATACAAAAACACAACAGTTCCTTCCCATAAAGAGCTAAGGGTCTAGTGGGACAGAAAGACAAAAGGACAATGGTCAAGAAGGTAAGTGTTCTGAAAGGGACACACGTACAGTGGGGACACAGTGGAGAGATACTTAATGCAAATCAAAGTGTGTGGGGTAAGGGATATCAGAGAAGGTGGAGGTGCACACTTAGCTGAGCCTTCAAGGACACATAGGAGTTAGTCAAGGAAAGACAAAGAAAGACATGCTAGGTAGAGGCCTACAGATGGCTGAGGATGGCAAGTCCTGAGAAACACATGTCGGCCAGCACGGACAGAGTTTGAAAGCAGGATGGGAAGAAGGGTCATAGAAAGGCATGAGGCAAGACCACTAGATCCTCAGAATTTACACTTAATGATCTTATGTCAGAGAAGTCTCACTGCATTAGGCCCCTGCTGTCCTTCAAGCCATCCAAGCAGATGCCAGATGGGATAAAGGCTATTCTCACCAATCCATGTCCCACATGGGGCAGCCATGGAGGAAAAGGAGGGCTAAGTAAGTAAATGAGAAGCATCATCACTAGGTACTAGTATCTTGATCCTCCCAGGCCCCATGTTTGGTTAGAAGCATGCATTGTTTGCTAACATCTGAAAGCTATGAAAAGAAGAGGTGAAAAGCAAAGGAGAAAAGGAAAGATATAAGCATCTGAATGCAGAGTTCCAAAGAATAGCAAGAAGAGATAAGAAAACCTTCTTCAGTGATCAATGCAAAGAAATAGAGGAAAAGAACAGAATGGGAAAGACTAGAGAGCTCTTCAAAAAAATTAGAGATATCAAGGGAACATTTCATGCAAAGATGGGCTCAATAAAGGACAGAAATGGTCTGGACCTAACAGAAACAGAAGATATCTAGAAGAGGTGGCAAGAATACATGGAAGAACTGTACAAAAAAGATCTTCACGACTCAGATAATCATGATGATGTGATCACTAATCTAGAGCCAGACATCTTAGAATCTGAAGTCAAATGGGTCTTACATCACTATGAACAAAGCTAGTGGAGGTGATGGAATTCCAGTTGAGCTATTTCAAATCCTGAAATATGATGCTGTGAAAGTGCTGCACTCAATATGCCAGCAAATTTGGAAAACTCAGCAGTGGCCACAGGACTGGAAGAGGTCAGTTTTCATTCCAACCCCAAAGAAAGGCAATGCCAAAGAATGCTCAAACTACCGCACAATTGCACTCATCTCACATGCTAGTAAAGTGATGCTCAAAATTCTCCAAGCCAGGCTTCAGCAATACGTGAACCATGAACCCCCTGATGTTCAAGCTGGTTTTAGAAAAGGCAGAGGAACCAGAGACCAAATTGCGAACATCCGCTGGATCATGAAAAAAAGCAAGAGAGTTCCAGAAAAACATCTATTTCTGCTTTATTGACTATGCCAAAGCCTTTGACTGTGTGGATCACAATCAACTGTGGAAAATCCTGAAAGAGATGGGAATACCAGACCACCTGACCTGCCTCTTGAGAAATCTGTATGCAGGTCAGGAAGCAACAATTAGAACTGGACGTGGAACAATAGACTGGTTCCAACTAGGAAAAGGAGTACGTCAAGGCTGTATATTGTCACCCTGCTTATTTAACTTATAT
>SJYC01090468.1:0-17818 GCA_006408675.1 Madoqua kirkii | reverse complement strand
GTTTTTATTCAATGGAACTAGGAAAAGATGTTATTATAAATACACGATATCTTTGTCATTTAAACCCATATATTTAACGTCTCTATTTTTAATCAAGCATCCCCCTAAGCCCTCTATTTTCCTTCTCATGGAGACAGTAAACCAAAAACTCTGAATGATATTTTAAGGAAAATGTTTCTAAAAATGGCAAAATATAAATCATCTATTTACCCATCATTCTGGGAACTGCTGTAGCGGGGCACTTTCTCACAGCAAGTTTTCTGATTCTTTCCCATAACTTTTCTCTATCTAAAAATAGTGTTCTAGAAAGCTGAATTTTGTTTTTATAATTATTTATAGAGTCAAAGCAAATGCATATATATATATGTATGTATGATATTTAGACATACATACATATGGAATCATCTTACCCAGTACATGAGAAGAGAACAGGCTTAGATTAAACACCTAGTATAGCTTTGGAGAAAAACCAGCAACTGTTTATCACCCAGTTAGAATCATACTTGGCCCATTCATTTAACACTACAATAGCAATGAACCATAAAACACTTCAAGTCATGTCATTCTAAGTTAGAAAAAAGTATTAACATGAAACATTCGACTCAAGAAAAGGGTAATATAAAAATCACTGTTACTTGACTCAAAATTTGCTTTATCTTAGCTCTGACATACATTTGTGTGTAGTCTCGTCTGGTTAGAATCAACCATCTCGTTAGCCACCTGTTCCTAGGGAATAGAACAGACTGTCTCAAATTAAACAAAACAAACAATAAAAATCCCCTTAAAGTTGCAGCCAAAAGAAAGTCTTATCATCACACCCTGTACCATCACCAAATCATATTATCGGAACATCTGAGGGTGAAAAGCTTCACTCCTCCTTTGGCTAAATCTCCCCGTGCTTTCTTGCACCAAGACAGAAACCACAAGGGGTGGAAATTTGCCTCCGGGGGTTTTGTAGAGAGATCCCTGGCAGGGTTTCCAGCCAAGGGGTGGGGGAGAATGAAATTGATCAACACAGCTAATTAGAGCCCCTCCCCTCCACACAACGGAGAACATCTGTCTGCCTCCCAAAGGATGGCGGGCAGCAAAGTTGGGTGGATCTGGAGTTCCACGCGGTGTCAGCCCCTGCACCCACTTGCCTTTTCATCACACCGCCTGGGGGAAATGGGCTGATTCCTCCTCGGGGCGGTAGCAGAGCTTTGGTGAAGCTGCTGGTGCTCTGAGCGTTTCTTGGCCTTTCACACCTGTCGCCTTACCTCACTTAGTCGAGTGTCTGGACTCGTGTAATCCAGGGCCAGCCACTGCCTTGGCCGGTCGCTGCCTTTGTGGAGTAGAGACCTAGTGGCAGACCAGGCTGCACCTGCCACATAGCAGCGTGACAATCTGAGCAGCAGGGAAGCTGGGAGGGCGGCTCGCTGCTACCTGCTGTCCCCCAGACCCCAGCGTCCCACGGGGCCTCTCCCTGTTCCGCTTCCCTCCACGACCCCTCGCTCCTTTCCTTGCCTCTCCCGCAGCCAGGATGTTGTCATGCTTCTAGAAAAAGCAAGCGCAAAAGTAAAACCCTCCTCCTGTCAAGAGGCATTGATAAACAGCAAGTTGCGGAGCGTCCAAATGTTTTAATTCATTAGTCCTGGCAAACCTAAAATACAAACAGACTTGCTTCACAAGACAGGAATGTCTTCAGCGTGACCCAATCGGTGTCTGTGTCTATTCCAGCAAACGGGCCGGGAGAGCATGACTGCAGTCAGCAAAAATGTTTCGGCCGCTCCAGTCGGTTCCCCGGGACCCGGCCAACTTGGACGGGCCATCGGCCGACTCGGAGGAGATGATAGAGCGGTGATACCGCGGAAGAATGTGAGGGCTGAGGTTGAGCTGCTGTTGGGCTTGATGACTTGATCCCATCTACGATGCAACTGACCGCGCAATGAGTCGACGGTAAACAGGCCGGGAGAGTTCAAACTGTCCAAACTTTTTAACAGCCATCAATCTGGAGGTCAGAAGTACTTCAGAAGAGTCGGATGTTGGAGTTTAAATGGTGAAAGATAAACAAATATTAGGAGGATGCACCAAAACAAATATTGTATATTAACACGTATATATGGAATCTAGAAAGATGGTACTGATGAGCCTATTTGCAGGGCAGCAATAGAGATGAAGACATGGAGAACACACTTGTGGACACAGTGGAGGAAGGAGAGGATGGGACAAATTGAGAGAGGAGCACGGAAACATAGACATTACCATATGTTAAATAGATAGCCAGTGGGAATTTGCTGTATAACACAAAAAGCTCAGCCTAGTCTCTGTGACAACCTAGAGGGGTGGAATGGTGGGAAGAAGGTTCAAGAGGGAGGGGACATATGTATACCTGTGGCTGATTCATGTTGTTGTATGGCAGAAACCAGAATAACATTGTAAAGCAATTATCCTCCAATTAAAAATAAACAGAGAATGTACAGACTGGGAGAAAAATCTTTGCAAAATACACACTAGGTAAAAGACAGATATTCAAAACATAAAAAGAACTCTTACAACTCAGCAACAGGAAAACAATCCAGTGGGCAAAATCTCTGAATAGACATCTCACAAACAAAGATATACAGACAACAAATAATCATGAAAAAATGCTGAATACTATATGTCGTTAGGAAATTGCAAATTAAAGCAAAATGAGATACCCTAATCGATACGCTATTAGAATGGCCAGGATCCAAAAAAACACTGACAATGCCAAATACTGGTAAGGGTGAAAAATGGTGTGGCCACCTGGGAGACAGTTTGGTAGTTTTCTACAAAATTGAACATATTCTTAGCATATGATCCAGCAGTCACACTGCCTGGTATTTACCCAAAGGAACTGAAAACTCGTGTCCGCACAAACACTTACACACAGTTGTTTACAGCAGCTTCATTCATGATTGCCAAAACTTGGAGGCAAACAACACATCCTTTCATAGATGAATGGCTAAACAAGCTGTTGTATATCCACACAATGAAATATTAGTCAGTGATAAAATGAAATAAGTTACCAAGCCACAAAAAGACACAGAAGAAGCTAGTGTGTATTATTAAGTGAGAGAGTCTAGTCTGAAAAGACTGCATACTGAATGATTCCAACTACAAGGCATTCTGGAAAAGGCACAATTACGGAGACAGTACAAAGGCCAATAGTTAACGGTGTTTGGGGAGAGGGGAAGAGGGGTGGAGAGGGGAAGAGGGGTGGAGAGGGAAAGGGGGATAAATAGATGGCTCATGGCATTTTAGGGCAGTGAGTCTATTCTGTTTGACACTCTAATGATGGATTTATGTCATTATACATTTGTCACAACCCATAAAATGTACAACACCAACAGTTACAAACTACAGACTTTGGTTAATAATATGTGTCTATATGGACTCATCAATTGTAACAAATGTACCATACTAATGCAAGATGTTAAGAATTGGGGAAATTAGGGGAGGAGAAGTGGAGGGAGGAGATAGATGGGAGCTGCATGATCTCCACTCATTTTTCCCTGTAAACTTTAAATTGCTCAAAAAAAGTTAAATAAATAAGTAAAAGGATATAGCAAGTCTCCTTGCTCTAATGAATAAAAGGCTAATTTGTTATGCTATACACAGTGTGTATGTGTGCGTGTATGCTCAGTTGTGTCAGACTTTTTGCGACCCCCATGGATTGTAGCTGGATGGCATCACAGACTCGATGGACTTGAGTCTGAGTGAACTCTGAGAGATGGTAATGAACAGGGAGGCCGGGCGTGCTGCGATTCATGGGGTCGCAAAGAGTCGGACACGACTGAGTGACTGAACTGAACTGAACTAGGCTCCTCTGTCCATGAGAGTTCCCAGGTAAGAATACTGGAGTGGGTTGTCATTTCCTCCTCCAGGGGATCTTCCTGACCCATAGATCGAACCCACATCTCCTGCAATGGCAGGCAGCTTCTTTACCACTGCACCACCTGGCAAGCCCATAAACAGTAATAAGGGGTATAGATGCAAATGTTTAAAAGCATTCACATATAAGCCTATTTGCATTTCTAATGGCAAATCTTTCCAGAAATTATTATACTATTTGATGTTATTTTATGGAAACATCATTTCTCTATTGCATTAAAATTTATCAAAGAGTCTTATCCAAGAGGTTCATCTTCATCTTCCCAATAATCCTGTGAAATAAACATGATCAATACTGTCATCTCTATTTAATGGATGAGCAAACTGAGACTCAGATGATTTAAGAAACAGGTTCAAGGAGAAATGACCATTATGGAATAACGACCCAGGAAAGATTCAGGTTCTCTCATTTTGGGGCTTCCCTGGTAAAGAATCTGCCTGTAATGCAAGAGACCTGGATTTGATCCCTGGGTTCACGCTATTTCCACTGTACCAGGAGGCACTCTGGAGAAGGCGATGGCACCCCACTCCAGTACTCTTGCCTGGAAAGTCCCATGGATGGAAGAGCCTGGTGGGCTGCAGTCCATGGGGTCACAAAGAGTCGGACATGACTGAGCGACTTCCCTTTCACTTTTCACTTTCATGCATTGGAGAAGGAAATGGCAACCCACTCCAATGTTCTTGCCTGGAGAATCCCAGGGATGGTGGGCTGCCGTCTATGGGGTCACACAGAGTCAGACATGACTGAAGTGACTTAGCAGCAGGAGGCACTCTGTGTGAAAGATCAGATTGGGTTGTTTTGTTAACAGTGTCTGACTCTCAAACTTCCTTGGTGGTCCAGTGGTTAAGAAACCATCTGCCAATGCAGGGGACACATATTCGATCCCTGGTCCTGGAAGATTCCACAGGTTGCCAGGCAGCTAAGCTTGTGCATCACAACCGCTGAGCCAATGGTCAAGGCCTATGGGCCACAACTACTGATCCCATGCACCTCGAGGCTGTGCTCTGGAATAAAAGAAGCTACCTCAACGAGAAGCCCACACACCCAAAGAGTAGCCCCTGCTCACCTCAACGAGAGGAAGCCCATGAGCAACAACGGAGGCCCAAGATGGCCAAAACTAAACAAGCAAATAACAATGTCTGACTCTCAACCTTGGGTCTGAAGGAGACGAAGGTATGGTCTAGCATCTAGGTTCCCCAGACACCATCTTTACCGTGACACCTAAGTTCAACCTCAAGGAAACTGAAGTTTGTGGATCTTCTGTGCGCTGATGAGGAAGTAGATACCAATTCTGCACTGGCTCCCAAATCAGGGAATCAGTAACTGAAGGCATCTAGAGTCCAGGGAAACTGATCCTTCATAATGGAAGGACTCAGAAGGAGGTAGCATCTTTTTCCTCTGCCCTGATCATCTAAGCCCTTGATGAGCCAACCAGAGAAAGAAATCGGCAGTTATACACTAGACACAACAGAAATATCACCTCTTATGTTGTTGTCAAAAGCACCTGACAGATGTAGCATAGGTTTTTATACAGAGAATTCTCCAGCATCTTCATAGCAGTCCTGGGGACCACCTATTGTGTGGTCTGCTTTGTCCAGCTACATTCTCATGACATTAGCAGCACTGTGATGATGCCCAGTTGGTAAAGAAATACAAAGGAAAAGACGTCATTAAAGGACAATGACAAGCACAGCAAAGGAACAAAAAGACTACATCTAAATATTCTAAATGTGCTCTGTCCAAGCCCAATCACGCAAATTAAAGGCTTTAAATAATAATATTCACCAGTTCTTCTGTTCCCATGGGAGCTGTGATGTATTTCTTGGCTCTTTTCTAAACACTTCCAAGAGGGTAACAAATCTGAAACCCAAGTGAAATCCCTTCCCACAATTGTAACCCAAAATAACTACATGGTATTTTAAGAATTCAATAGAAGTATACTAATTCAATCCAGAAAGAATAGGGTGTGTACCTCAAAATATCAACAGATTAGCAGTATGTCTCTGGCTAGGAGCAACAAGTAAAATTTTTGTTTTCTCCTTTTCAGCAGTAAATGAATTTTTATTGCTACAGGGAAAGTTATTTTTTGTAAGGTTTTTTGTTTATTTACTTTTTGGTTGTGCTGGGTCTTCCTTGTTGAATGAGGGCTTTCTCTAGTTGCAGCGAGCGAGTGTTACTCTGCCTGTGGTGCACAGGCTTCTCACTGCAGTGACTTCTCTTGTTGCAGAGCACAGGCTCTAGGCACATGGGTTCAGTAGTTGTGGCACAAGAACTTAGCTGTTGCAAGGCTTGTGGGATCCTCCCAGACCAGGGATAGAGGACCAGGGATCAGAACTGTATCCCCTGCATTGGCAGGCAGATTCTTATCCACTGTACCACCAAGAAAGTCCTGGAAAGTTATTTTTAATAGAAATCAAGGAGATTTTCAAATAATGAACCCTTGACTTGCTTCCAATTGTGGTCTATAATACACATGGCAGTTCAGGGTACAGACTGTTGTCATAATTAATGTGATCTCAATTTCTTGATACTATTCAATAGGCATCTTGGGAAGACTTGGTATATACCAGGCTAGTATTTCCCAAACTTTCTCATTCTGGGTTCATGCCTTGTAAAAATACCCATTCCCATGGCTCTGCCATGGCTAGGATTGGGTCCAGGGTTTTATAAATGTAAATATTAAACATTTAAAAAATTTTAAAAATGTAAACAGAAATTTTAAAAATTTCTGTGCAGCATTTAGAGAATGGCTTAAAAGACATTTTCATCAATAAAGTTAGCTTCCCCCTGCTTTCTGACATATGCAACCTATAATCTCCAAAAAAGAAATGGTTCATGATAGTGAAGTAATTAGCTTCCCTTAAAACCATCAGTCAGTAATTTTTTCGGTAAAGGATCAAATAATAAATGTCTCACACTGAATGAACTACTGTGATCGCTGCCACAACTATTCAGCTCTGCCACTGTAGCACAAAAGCAGCCACAGACAAGATGTACTTGGGACTTCCCTGTGGTGCAGTGGATGGGAGTCCACCTGCCAAAGCAGGGAACACGAGTTCAGTCCTTGGTCAGGGAAGAAGCCTCATGCCAAGGAGCCGTTAGGCCAGCACTCCACAACTACAGAACCTGTGCACCTAGAACCCATGCTCTGCAATGAGAGAAGCCGCTGCAGTGAGAAGCCTGCACAGCACTAGAGAAAGCTTGCATGCAGCATCGAAGACCCAGCACAGCCAAAAATAAATAATTCTATTTTTTAAAAAAAGATCTATTTGAATGGAGGGCCTCCACTTGATTTACAAGAGCAGGAAACAAATGGACATAGCTGGGTTCCAATAAAACTTTATTTACAAAACCAGACAACAGCCTAGATTTGCCCCACAGCCACAGTTTACTTCGCAGTTCGCATTAGTGGTGAAGAATCCACCTACCAATGCAGGAGACATAAAGAAGCAGGCTCGATTCTTGGGTTGGGAAGATCCCCAGGAGGAAGGCATGGCAACCCACTCCAGTATTCTTGTCTGGAGAAACCTCATGGACAGAGGAGCCTGGCAGGCTACAATTCATGGGGTCACAAAGAATTGTACACATTGAGCACGCAGGGTATAGTTTACCAGCTCCTGCCTCGCCTCACCGCAATCTGAAGCTCCAGGAGACATAGTTCCCCCAGAGTGGCAGGAGCAGTCTCCTTGGAGAAAATTATCTCTTCATCCCTCCAACTCCATCCCCACAAAAAAATTCTTGTATGTCAGACTTTTCTTCCATCAATCACACAAAAGCCCCCAAGCTCCTTCTGAACCCTACTGTTCTATATATAAAGGGCTAGTACATCTGCTTGAAACAAACACGAGGGAATAAATACTTAACTAAGCAAGAAAGACAAGGATTTTAGCAGGCTGCTTTGAGCTAGTGAATGCAAATCTGTTATGACATGAACCACAATAAAGCTGTAAGGAACTTCCTGATGGTCCTGTGGCTAAGACTCCACACTCCCAACATAGGGGGCCTGGGGTTTGATCACTAGTAAGGGAACTAGATTCTGCATGCCACAACTAAGCCCCAGCAGAAGCAAATAAAGAAATAAATATTTTAAAAAACAAAAAAGCTGTGTAGGACTCCTGCGAGAGCTGGGCCAGCGCATTAAGCATGGCCGAGAGGAGCTACCCCACGTCCAAGGTCAGGGGCAGCAGCCTAGAGTGCCAGGCTGCAATGGTGCAGGAACAGCCAAGAGGAGCTACTCTGTGTCTGAGATCGGGTGGCGGGGGGCGACCGAGAGGAACTACCCCACATCTGAGGTCAGTGGCAGCCAGGAGGAACTACTCTACGTCCGAGGTCAGGGGCAGCCGGGAGGAGACACCCCACGTCCAAAGTCACAGCGGTGGCCGGGTGGAGCTACCCTGCGTCCGAGGCCAGGGGTGTCCAAGGCCAGGAGTGGCTGGAAGAAGCCACCTCATGCTCGAGGCCAGGGTCGGTGACCCTGAGGAGCCACCCTGAGCCCTGCAGGGAGGAGCAACCTGAGGAGCGGTGGCTAAGCAGGCACAGGAGGGCCTAGAAGAGCTATCCCACATTGAGGTCAGGAACGGCAGCGGTAAGGAGATACCCCTTGTCCAAGGTAAGGAACAGTGGCTGTGCTTTGCTGGAGCAGCCGTGAAGAGATACCCCAAGCCCAAGGTAAGAGAAACCCAAGTAAGATGGTAGGTGTTGCAAGAGGGCATTAGAGGGCAGACACACTGAAACCATACTCACAGAAAACTAGTTAATCGAATCACACTAGGACCACAGCCTTGTCTAACTCAGTGAAACCAAGCCATGCCTGCGGGGCAACCCAAGACGGGCGGGTCATGGTGGAGAGGGCTGACAGAATGTGGTCCACTGGAGAGGGAATGGCAAGCCACTTCAGTATTCTTCCCTTGAGAACCCCATGAACAGTATGAAAAGGCAAAATGATAGGATACCAAAACAGAAACTCCCCAGGTCATTAGGTGCCCAATTTGCTACTGGAAATCAGTGGAGAAATAACTCCAGAAAGAATGAAGCGATGAAGCCAAAGCAAAAACAATACCGAGTTGTGCATGTGACTGGTGATAGAAGCAAGATCCGATGCTGTAAAGAGCAATATTGCATAGGAACCTGGAATGTCAGGTCCATGAATCAAGGCAAATTGGAAGTGGTCAAATAAGAGATGGCATGGGTGAACATCAACATTCTAGGAATCAGTGAACTAAAATGGACCGGAATGGGTGAATTTAACTCAGATGACCATTATATCTACTACTGCGGGCAGGAATCCCTCAGAAAAGATGGAGTAGCCATCATGGTCAACAAGAGTCCGAAATGCAGTACTTGGATGCAATCTCAAAAACGACAGAATAATCTCTGTTCATCTGCAAGGCAAACCATTCAATATCACAGTTATCCAAGTCTATGCCCCAACCAGTAATGCTGAAGAAGCTGAAGTTGAATGGTTCTATGAAGGCCTACAAGACCTTTTAGAACTAACACCTAAAAAAGATGTCCTTTTCATTATAGGTGACTGGAATACTAAAGTAGGAAGTCAAGAAACACCTGGAGTAACAGGCAAATTTGGCCTTGGAATATGGAATGAAGCAGTGCAAAGACTAATAGAGTTTTGCCAAGAAAATGCACTGGTCATAGCAAACACCCTCTTCCAACAGCACAAGAGAAGACTCTACACATGGACATCACCAGATGGTTAACACCAAAATCAGACTGATTATATTCTATGCAGCCAAAGATAGAGAAGCTCTATACTGTCAACAAAAACAAGACCAGGAGCTGACTGTGGCTCAGATCATGAACTCCTTATTGCAAAATTCAGTTTTAAGTTGATGAAAGTAGGGGGAACCACTAAACCATTCAGGTATGACCTAAATCAAATCCCTTATGATTTTATGATTATCTCTTTGTCGAAGTTACAAAGAGATTCAAGGGATTAGATCTGATAGACAGAGTGCCTAAAGAACTGTGGAAGGAAGTTTATGACATTGTACAGGAAGCAGGGATCAAGACCATCTCCAAGGAAAAGAAATGCAAAAAAGCAAAATGGTTGCCTGAGGAGCCCTTACAAATAGCTGTGAAAAGAAAAGAAGCAAAAGGCAAAGGAGAAAAGAAAGGATATACACATCTGAATGCAGAGATCCAAAGAATAGCAAGGAGAGATAAGAATGCCTTCTTCAGCGATCAAGGCAAAGAAATAGAGGAAAACAATAGGATGGGAAAGTCTAGAGATCTCTTCAAGAAAATTAAAGATACCGAGGGAACATTCATGTAAAGATGGGCTCAATAAAGGACAGAAATGATATGGACCTAACAGAAGCAAAAGATATTAAGAAGAGGTGGCAAGAATATACTGAAGAACTATACAAAAAAGATCTTAACGACTTTCTGATTGTTTGTTTTGTATTTGTATCCTTTGTTCTTTAACACCTTTAACCCCTTCTTTTTCTGACTTCTTTTGAATTCATAAAATGGTGATGATAGCAATAATGATGGGGAGAAGAAGAATTCCATTTTATCTCCTTTGCTGGTTTTTAGGTCTTTCCAGGTGACACTAGTGGTAAAGAACCCATCTGCTAATGCAAGAGCTGTAAGAGATGTGGGTTCAGTCCCTGGGTTGGGAAGATCCCCTGGAGAAGGAAACAGCTAGTATTCTTGCCTGAAGAGTCCCATGGACAGAGGAGCCTGGCAGATTGCAGTCCATAGAGTCACAGAGAGTCGGGCATGACTGAAGGGATTTAGCACACTGATTTATTACATATAACTCCTTGTTTTGTTGTTTTAGTGGTTGCCTGAAGGTTTAATAAACATCTTTCACTTATCACAACCTACTTCCAAATCATATTATGGCAGGCTCCTCTGTCCATGGGATTTCCCAGGCATGAACATGGGAGTGGATTGCCATTTCCTTCTCCTGGAGATCTTCCTGACCCAGGGATTGAACCCTGGGTTGTAAGCAGACGCTTTACTGTCTGAGCCACCAGGGAAATCTACTTCATGTTAAATATAAAACCTTACAATAGTATACTTCCATTTCTCCACTCCCAAACTTTTGCTATTTTTGTCATATTTTGCTCATGCTTATTTTATCAACTCAAAAATATATTATTTCTATTATTTAAGCAATTATTGTTTAAAGAGATTTTTTAAAAGAAAAAAGTTAATACATTCATTCATGTAGCACCATTTTCAGTGTTCTTTAAACCTTTGTGTGCATTCAGATTCCCATTTAGTATCATTTTTCTTCTGCCTAAAGGAGTTTCTTTAACATGGCCTCCTGGCAATGAATTCTTTTAACTTCTGTACATCTAAAAGTCTTTATTTTATTTTCATTTTTAAAAAGTTATTTTCACTAGTTATATAATTGTAGATTGACAGATTTTTTTTTCAGTCCTTTAAAGATAATGCTCCACTGTCTTTTCACCTGCATTGTTTCCAGTGAGAAATCTAGTATCAATTTCATCTTTTCCCTCAATACATAATACATCCTTTTTATCTGACTACTTCCAGGACATGTTTATGATTTGCCTTAAAGTCATGTTCTTGTTAAGACTATGCATTACATAGAATTGTTTTGCTTCCATTTTGCTCATTCTAATCCCCAAATCATGTTGCTAATTATGTAGAATTGACCTAATTCAGAAAGCCACATGCATAACAACAAAGAAAGGGGTAACTTAACTCAGTATTTCAAAAGGGCTTATATGACTAAGAACTCGTCCCATGGAAACAAAACCACATATATTTGACCAGGTAATTTGGTCAGCTAGCCATTCTTGAAAGTAAAATTTTGATTACTCCTTTTCATATTTCCTCTGAGTAGTTTAAAGACATCACTCCCAAATTTCCTTGACTTTCTTTCCACTAAAAAGTGAGACCTACATCTCCTGTCCTTGAATCTGGATTTTGCAACTACTTGACTAATGGAATTCAGTAGAAGCAACACTGTGCCATTTTCTGAGCCCAGACTTTAAGACCCTATCACTTGTTACTTTCTCTCTGAGGATGCTTGTTCTTTGATTCCCAACTACTATGCCGTAGGTGGCCACAAATTGCTGAAGACAAGCCCACATGGAGAGGTGGCTCATAGCCCAGCATCTTGAGAGCCTAGACTAGAAAGCCTAGACAAGTCTAGAAACTAGACTCCCCGAGAGACAGCTCCAGCTATATGAGTGACACACCAAAAA
This sequence comes from Madoqua kirkii, assembly GCA_006408675.1. Classification (NCBI taxonomy): domain Eukaryota; kingdom Metazoa; phylum Chordata; class Mammalia; order Artiodactyla; family Bovidae; genus Madoqua; species Madoqua kirkii. The sequence continues at coordinate 5,722 of SJYC01090468.1, read as the reverse complement.
TGCATCTGCCCAAACCAGCTGTTTCAGCGAACATTGCATGGAAACAACGTCAACCTGTTAGTGTTTCAACAGCTAAACTGCTAGTGGTTGTGGTTTTAAGCTTCTGTATCATTAGATGATTGGATGCATGTGAACAGATAAACAGAACATCTTCTGTAAAAAACTAAACCCTAAGTCAATATCTCAGATAAGCAACCTCTGCTCTGATCCACTGAGGATCCACTCTGATCCAACTCTAGTCTTTTATATGATCCAAAGTGTCCTGTTCTGTTTTTCTTATGCACTAAGATAATCCTGTCATTCTAGAGAATTCATAGCTATTTGTATAAAGCACCTGTTCTTCAAGCATCTGTTTATGTTCCAAGTGTACTCTAATTAGAGCTTTTTAACTGATTTCTTCTGAAACTCAGATTCCTTCCATTACGCTCTGCAAAATACTGCTTAACTGCTCAAAGTGGTAATCACTGTCTCTTGCTAGTCTTCTAACCTAACACACTAGGTTAGAAGAACACTTCTAACCAGACACAACTGACATCTGTCTTCTCTGCCTAAGCAACATTCTATTCACTGGATGCATTCCCTACCAACTTTAGCTGTTTAAGTTCACATTTAGTATGGGAGTCTTTCTTTAAAACTTCCACCAGTTCTTCAGCCTGAATCAGTTAGGGTTCAGTCAGGAAATCAAAACCACACCAGTTATTTGAATGTTGTTGTTGTCTAAGTCGCTAAGTTGTGCCTGACTCTGTTGCAACCCCATGACTGTAATCACTGAGCCACCAGGGAAGCCCCCATTATTTGAATAGAGAGAGTTTAATACATGGTAGTGCATATAAAGATCTTAAGTAGATAACTGTTAGGGATCTCCAGAGAAACGGAACTAAAATCTCTTAATGTATAGACAAATTTTTATTAGTTTTATTTTATTTATTTTATTGAAGTATAGTTGATTTACAATGTAAATAAATTTATGATGCAAATGAAAAGCCCATACCCCACAACTAGAGAGCAGCCTCCCACAACTAGAGAAAGCTCATGCAGCAGCAAAGACCCAGCGCAGCCAAAACAAAATAAATAAATTTAATAATAAATATAAACTCAACTGATTACAGATGTTCACCAAATCTACAATATATCATCAACAACAATGCCTAGATTAGTGTTCCATTAAATAACTGGGCACTGTAGCCAAGTTGATATATAAAACTAACCATCAAAGTAACTAAAAGGGTTCAAAGGGAGCTGTAAAATCATAGAAGTTGCAACTGTTAAGATATAAGGATGCAAAGGGCAAAGGTTGGAATTATTAAAACTTATTAGAGAGGTCCTGAGGAACTGAAACTCAGACCTCTTAGTAGGAAGCATTACTCAGCCAGTGTTAAATGTCTGAGTTCAGAAAAGGGACACAGGGGGCTGGGACCCAGATCTCTGTGGATGGGGCACGCACTAGCTATTGCTGCTATACCCAGGGAAAAACAAAGAAGGCTGATTCTGCAGATGTTAGAAAAACCGCCAACTGATTCAGCTACTGCCACGAGAAGAAAATGCTTATGTTACGGTGAAGAAGTTTGCTGGGGTAATATTCATAAGAAATACAATCAGACAGGAAATCCTCAAGAATCACACAGCCAGGAAAAATCCATTTGTTCCTCCTTCAGCTTTGCAGTCTCCATCGAGTTTCCTTATCAGGTGATCCAACTGGAAAAGCAAAACTGATTTTCAGAGTCTTAGTTCCAGGATCCTAGATGCTCGAGGTTTCAAGGCCACAGCACCAAGAAGCAGTGCTAGACACTCTGAGACTGGACACTTGCCCGCTCTCCTGAACAAAATAAAGTTGTTTTCTCATTCAAAAAAAAAAAGTTTGGGGTTGAGATATTGTAGCCTAATAACTGATACAGGCCATATCTTTGACTATTCAGCATCCACAGCACTACAAAAATTTGAACTTTGGTATAACCACAAAAAACCTTTTTGTTTACCCCTCAAAATGTAACTTTTCTCCATATAAACCAAGACAGTGTTGTCTTCTTCTCAAATTTATATTTTTTTAAGTCCCAACTGTCATTACAGCCGTCTCTGAGCAACATTCATTATTTCTCAGATTCAGTCACAATCTCATCTGAATATATGCTTCTTAAAAGCCAAATTGTAAGCTTCCAACAAAACATGTGAAAATAAGAATAAGAAAGAGAGAGAAGAAGAAAATGGCTAGTGTACACAATTATATATACACGCATTCAGATAATAAGCAGGTCCATAACTGGTCATCAGACCATATTGATATTTATAACTTCCTTCTTTCATATTTCATTTCGTATTTCCTTTGTCTTCATCCAGTAGCTAAGATGGTTGAGGTTTTCTTAATATGATGGAGTAATCTATCCTGCCTAAAAGGTCTGAATCATCACTAGTTATAGCTTTCACAGTGGAGAGGGAAATGTTCATCTTCTATCAACTTTTACTGCTGCTGCTGCTGCTAAGTCACTTCAGTCGTGTCCGACTCTGTGCGACCCCATAGACGGCAGCCCACCAGGCTCCCTCGTCCCTGGGATTCTCCAGGCAAGAACACTGGAGTGGGTTGCCATTTCCTTCTCCAATGCAGGAAAGTGAAAAGTGAAAGTAAAGTCACTCAGTCGTGTCTGACCCTCAGCAACCCCATGGACTGCAGCCCGCCAGGCTCCTCCGTCCATGGGATTCTCCAGGCAGGAGTATTGGAGTGGGGTGCCATTGCCTTCTCCTCAACTTTTACTATTGGACGTGAAAATACAAAAAGGCACCCTGCATTTCAGATACAGTCTTCCCTGATCCCGCCGAGTGGCAGTAACCCAGTTTTCCTTTGGTAGTCAACACCAACCACTCCAGCCAGCAAGGTAACTCTTTCCTTTGCCTGTTGGTTAGGTAGCATAAGGAACCCAGAACGACCAGGTGGCCATCTTATCCTCCAAATCAATGCAATAATGGGGCACGCCCGGGTAGAAGCGTTTGTTTCTTGGAAATCAAGACTCCAAACCAGAAGAGCTCAAAGTCACAAGGACTGGAAGTAAAAAAAAAAATAATCTGTGGGCAGACTACAAGATTTAAAAGTGTGAGGAGCCATTATGTTTCCACCGCTAACTCCCAGCCCCATATAGTCTGGCTGTGGGAAACGCAGGACTATATATCTGTCTGTGATTCAAAATGTCATCTCCATCGTTTGAGGAAGAACCTCTGTCCTTTCAGAGTGTAATTTCTCAACTGGTACCATAACTGCAGTAGGTTATTGATCTTCTATTGGGCCAGCTGCTTCTGGGGGATGAGGTATGTATGTATGTGGTATAATCCCCAGAGCATGAACCCATTGCTGCAATTCTTTTGAAATGACTCTCTTGATCAGAAGTAACGTTGTGTATGATACACCGTGTTTTGTAATCACAGATGGTGCTGACAAAAGACTTTTGGGCAGAAAAGCAAATATGTACTTAGAATACACGCCTCCTCCAGGGAGGAAATTTTTTTCTCCTCTCTATGACGGAAGGAGTGCAATGTAGTCAACTTGCCCTTAGGGGCTGCCCCTTGGAAAATGGAGCTGCATCAGGGGCTTAGTTTAATTGGCAAGTTAGGCACTCAGCAGCATTGACAGAGGCCCTGATTAGCGTGAGTCTGTGTTGTTGAGCCCACATAGGAGTCCCCATCCCTGCCACTGTGTGCCAGCGCTAGCGTAGCTGGGTGGGGGGTAGGGTGGGGGGAGTCCTGACGAAAGACACAGGGTGGGTCATTTTGTGCCTCTTCAATCAAGGGACTCTGAGTCTGGAACGGCCTGAGGTCTGTAAACTGAATGAGAGGCTGTTCAAGTCAGATTTTTGGTCACTAGGCCTTTGGGGGGCTTCCCTGGGGGCTCAGACAGTAAAGAATCTGCCTGCAATGTGGGAGACCTGGGTTCTCCCTGGGTGGGGAAGATCCCTTGGAGGAGGGCATGGCAACCCACTCCAGTATTCTTGCCTGGAGAATCCCATGGACAGAAGAGGCTGGTGGGCTACAGTCCATGGGGTCACAGATAGCGGGACATGACCGAGCAACTAAACACGCACACACACAGGTGTTTTGTATAGATCAAACAACATTTTAGCAGGCTGTCGCCTTTTGCAGTCCCAGATGTGTCATGATCAACTAGTCCCACTAAAAATCCCTAGGTTTCAAATCAGTGATTGTCACTATGCCCCTGCTGCTTGTCAGGATAACTATGCTCTTGTCTCCGGTGGTTGAATTCTGTTATTTGGACTCTGCTATAAGGAAGCTCCATCCCTCCCAGTCAAAAAGGAGCCTGAGTCAGTGGAGGCATCTTTCATCTCTACATCTGGCTTAGAAAAAGCAGTCAGTGTGGAGTTTTTCAGAGATGCAAGTGTTACCATCAGCACTGTATTCTTCAGTGTCTTAATGAACTGTCCTCTGGGCCCTCAGGTTGATAGAGGTGGGGGGTAGGTGTGTGGATAGTGTATGATAAAGTCACTTCATCATTCCTGCTTGTCTCTCTAAGCCTTGAATGTTTTTTCTGAATCTTATCAGGGAAATCCTAGCATTCCAGCCTTATTAAAGATATGCCACTATTGAGTCTAAAAGGTTCAGTCAGCCAACCAAGAAAATTTTAGTGGTATTTCCAGTTGCAAGGGCTAATACATTAAATCCAGAATATCTAACAAATGTACCATGGGCTTCCCTGGTGGCTTAGAGGTTAAAACATCTGCCTGGATGCGGGAGACCCGGGTTTGATCCCTGGGTCGGGAAGATCCCCTGGAGAGGGAAAATGGCAACCCACTCCAGTACTCTTGCCTGGAGAATCCCATGGAGGGAGGAGCCTGGTAGTCTACAGTCCATGGGGTCGCAAAGAGTTGGACACGACTGAGCGACTTCACTTCACTTCACTTGTACCCAATAAATTTGATCTAGTAAAGTGCTGTATTCTATCATCCTTAGTCCAGCATCCTTAGGATATACTCCTACATATATTTTCCAGGTTTCTTCCAATATACATTACAAAATCTTGCCACTTTCTGTAGTATACCAACCATTTCTTCCCGAGTCAGGTTTTGTACTCATCTCCTCTAGGCAAAGCTGTGATCTGACTCTAATTTTGAGTCCAGGGGCAGTAAAGTGTGGTTGAGATGGGTCTTAAGACGAATGGGCATCCCCTTGAAGGATATTGCTCTCAGATAAAATTGTGGTAAGGTTGCCAAAAGCACAGATGAGATGGCTGAGTCCATATATGGCAATTGCAGAGCTACAATTCACCATTCACTGATCAGTCTGAGGAATTTCCCATCAATCTCATTAGAATTGAAGAAACGCATCTTATAAGTCACTTTAGTGGAAAGGTATCCTTCTCACCACCACCAGCCCACTGCCACGGCTACTGGCTGTCTCTGGTCTGTGTGGGTCTCACATCCTGTGCAGGGCCTGCTATGGTGCCATCTGGTGGCAAATGTTTTTACAACCCCATCTTCCCTTGCTGCTATAACTGGTGAAGAGGTCACAGGTTCGCCTTTCCTGGTGAGTCTCCTAAAACTAGACAGATACCCAGAAGCTGACATGGGTGTGCTGCAGACTTTCTCAGAGGCAGGGTGACAAATGAAATCATCTTTTGAATTCCCTGCCAGAGCTGAAGACTGGACAGAGAAATGCCCTGCTCACCTTAGCTTAGCACAGTCTTCCTTCGAGCCTGGACTGAAGCGAGGATCTGGCAGGAAAAAAA
>SJYC01090466.1:0-19599 GCA_006408675.1 Madoqua kirkii | reverse complement strand
CCCCTCCCTCCTGGACCTCCCTCCCACCCAACCCCTAATCCCACCCCTGCAGGTCATCCCAGAGCCCCGAGCTGAGCTCCCTGCCCTATACAGCAGCTTCCCACTCGCTATTTATTTTACACACCGTGGTGTATATCTGTCAGTCCTAATTCATCCTACCCTCCCCTGCCCTCCTCTCTGTAATGACACATCCGTTCTCTATGTCTGCATCTTTATTCCTCCCCTGAAAGTAGGTTTAGCTGTACCATTTTTCTAGATTCCAGATCTAGAAAAATATACGCACATACGTGCATTAATATATATTTGCTTTCCTCTTTGTCTTACTTCACTCTGTATCACAGACTCTAAGGTCCATCCACATCTCTACAGCCCAGTTTTGTTCCTTCTCGTGGCTGAGCTATATTCCACTATGTATATGTGCTACATCTTTTTTGTCCATTCCTCTGTCAGTGGACATTTAGGTTACTTGCATAAAGAGTATCACAGCAAACACAGGTACATGTGCCTCTCTATGTTGTGACTTTCTCAAGGTACACCACATCTCTTCCTGGCTGAGCTGTCCCTGGAAAGATGATGACATCAGTAAGAGCTTGTTATTGAGACGAAAGATGCAGCGTATGATTCAAGGGCTGCGCCCTCGGGGAGACTTCATGTGCTCTAACTCCTTCCGTCGCTAGTCACTCTCAGTTTCTCACTACCCATTTGATTACCATGAACCCAACCTGGGGCTTGTATCTGGGTAAAGACCCTACGGAGGTGTAGAAAACACGAAAGTCAAGCAAAGAGCGCTTGGAGTGGTTAACACTGAAGCTGCGGGGTGCCTGTGCTAGGAAGGGCTTCAGGGTTCGTTTGTCCAGCTTTCCAGCACAGGTTCTCTAAAGTGTGGCTCAGACAGAAGTCAACCAACGTGGTTCTGTGACTTCCGGGGCCTGGGAGCCCACATCCTCCAGAGTCATCCACAAAGTCAGCAGGCCAGTGTTATTAGCAAACAACCCGTGTTTAAGTGTAATGAAAATTAATATATGTACAAGATCCGAATGCGTCAACCCCTTCTGGATTGTACACAGCTAGATATATCCCTGTGTTGCCTGATAGGAGAAATGAGAGGTGAGGCTTTTCTGAGCTTCCTGCCGTGTAATGGTGGGGATGGAAAGGAAAAGACAAAGATGGGGCAAGGAAAGTACAGATGACTTGATATTACAGTATTCAAGCTGGACTGATTTTCTCTTTCACCCTTCTGGAGTGTCTTCCAGTCCCTGGAGCAGTGCCAGTCTAGCAGCTGCTCCAGAGTCCAGGGAGCTTCACTCAGATTCCTAAGTCCCAGCCCTGAAAACCTGAATTTAGTAGATCTGGGGTGAGGTCTGGACAACTCCGTGTTTTAAAGCTTCAGATTGTTTGGAAGTGCATCCAGGTTGAAACCGACTTCCTTGGAGAGCCCTGACTTCTATTCTCTCTGGTTAAAAAAAAAAAAAGTAAAACCCAAAATACTACAGTCCCTGAAATTCATGCACGCAGATAGCTCTTACCTCCTCTGGCAGTGCTTTTTGAAGTCATACTTTTTAATCACCTAGACCCAGTCGACTAATACTTTCCTGCTCCCCCCAGCCGCAGCCAAGCCCCGAAGCATCACCTGAAGCCTGTGTCTGGGCTCTTGCATCTCTGCTTGCCCTCCACTGCAGGCCAAGATGCTGACAGGAACAAAAATGACTTGTTTTCGAGAGTAAAGCTGTGACTGAGATGACGCACATGGGCTCATGGAGAGAGACTCTCACATCCGACGCACCTTCCTCCATCCACAGAGTCACGTTGCTACTGTAACCACATCACTAATTCCGAAAGACCTGGACTCCTACACAAGCCTACAGGTCAATGCCTGTGACTGGGGAAGGAACTTGGAAGCCATCCAGCCCCAAGTTTCTGGCACTTCAGATTTTCTCCAAACTAATGGCTAAAGCCCATGGGTGTAACCATGTCACCGAAGGCTGTGTTCTCTATTTATAAAATCTTTGGGGTGCTTGTTTAGAAAGACGGACTCTTGGGCTTCACCAAAAATTTAAAAATCTGAATATCTGGGTTAGGGGAAGAAAACCTGCCTTCTGAACAAGCAGGAGCAGGTAATTCTGGCTGAAGCTGATTTTGAACTTCGCTCATTCAGGACTAAATGCCTAAAAACGGAATGTATATGAAAACAGTGACAATTTCCCCCACCCTCCCCAAGCCATTGCTCCATCTCTTCTTGAGATCTGGGCCAGGTCCTCTTTTTTTTTTTTTTTTTTTTACATTTTCCTCACCTTCCTGCCCATTCTCTTTCTCAAGAAAAGTTCTAATCTGCCAGAAAATTGGTCTTTTTTTTAAAGCGAGCAGTTCACTTTGCCTGGAGTCCAGCTCTATTCACCTGGGCAGAGGGCACAGGGCAAGAAAATAGGCCTAGTGAGCAGAAACACACAGGAAGGAAAGGATGGTGTTGGAAGAAAAGCCTAGGCTTGGAACTTGCTTATGTAAAGTAAAAAAAAAAAAAATCCATGCCTCATTATATCATTCAGAATTGAAGTATTAAGTGATGATTCACTCGCTAAAGTGGGTTGTGGAATCGAAAGATCACTGGTCCATCACGTATTGGCTGTGTGACCTTGGGCAAATTACTGAACCTCTCTGAGATTTCGTTCTCTTATCTGTAAAGTGGGCTTGATCAAGTAAGAGCACCGCTATCATTTTCATGCAATAACATGTTTAAAGTGCCTGACATAGGTTGCGGTACACGATAGGCAGTCCAACAACACGAGATACCGTTAGTAATGTGACTCTCTAAGATGGTCCTTCCACACTTCCCTCCTCTTGCTCCTCCTCACTTACTCTAGCCAACCTGAGTGGCTTACCCTTCCCAAAGGCTCTGATCAGTCATGGGCTTCAGAGCCAAATAGGATTGATCGAATCCCATCTCCATCACCAGCCTGCGAGCTGACTGACCTTTCCATGGCTCAGTCTCCTCCTCTGGGAATAGCAGCCCCCTTGGACAAGATCACAATGCCCTGGTTCAGCAAGGCATATGGAGCCTGGCCCTTGCCGTTCTCCTCTCCCCTCCTTCCCTCCAGGCTCCCATGTTTGCCTGCTTCCCTCCTTGGTCACTTGCTCATACTTCTTCTTCCACCTGCGATGCCCTTTCCTCATGTTCTACTGTTGGAATTCTTCCCAAAGTCATCTTTATACTACCCAACCCTGATAGATGAGATGCTGAGATAAACCACCCCTCATCAACAAACAGAGTAAGTCGCAAAGAGAAAGACAAATACCGTATATTAACGTGTCTGTATGGAACTTAGAAAGATGGTACTGACGATCCTGCCAGCAGGGCAGCAAAGGAGACACAGACGAAAGGAACAGACCTTTGCGCTCAGTGGGAGAAGGCGAGGGTGGGAAGACTTGAACGAAGAGCACTGAAACATATGTAAGAAAGATGACCAGCGCAAGTTCGAGGCTTGAAGCAAGGCACCCAAATCCCGGGCTCTGGGACAACCCAGAGGAAGAGAGTGGGGAGGGATGTGGAGGCAGTTCAGGAGGTGGGGGACACATGTTTACCCACTGCCGATTCCTGTTGATGTATTGCAAAAACATCACAATATTGTAAAGTAATTATCCTCCAATTAAAATTAATTTTTTTAAAAAACAGTATTTATTGAGAGCCTATTGTTTGTTAGGAACAGTTACTAGGGCCTGGGGATACAGAGATGATTGCGATTTAGTCAACAAATTCAGCTGACTTAACAGAAGAACAAAAGGCTATAATAAATATAGTAACAAAGGTAAGTCTAAAGCACTGAGAGAATACAGAAGGGGGAGCTCTTGGGTCAATTGGGCTGGGGAAGTCTCCACACTGACAAGGACCTCTGGGCTTGACCTGGAGCAGGAGTATTTGATGGGAACAGGATATTTGACAGATAGAGATGAGGGGGAAAGGTGTCTACAAGTGTCCTGGAAACCCGAACATCGGAGTTAGCAAGAGAGCCAGCACGGCTGGAGGCTAACTTGGAGTTGGGAGGGGATGGAGGCAGAGCTGGAAAGGCGGAAGGGGCCCAGGGTGTGACTTTGACCATGGAACGATCTCAAGAAGTTGGCCACGATCTACGTCTGCCCAGGTATCTTGGGATAAGGGAGAACACCCCTGAGGTCCCATGAGGAACAGCATCCCAGGACAGGAGCAGTTTCTAGAGAACTTTTTGTCTTTCTGGATACTTTGGCCACCTGATGCAAAGAGATAACTCATTGGAAACGACCTTGATGCTGGGAAAGATTGAAGGCAGGAGGAGAAGGGGACAACAGAGGATGAGATGGTTGGATGGCATCACCGACTCAATAGACATGAATTTAAGTAAGCTGTGGGAGCTGGTGAAGGACAGGGAAGCCTGGTGTGCTGCAGTCCATGTGGTCGCAAAGAGTCAGGACTTAGTGACTGGACTGAACTGGGGGGTCATGGACTATAGCATAAGACATGTGAGTATGTCAGCCTCCAATTCTACTGGCTTTAAAAAAAAGAAAAACTACAAATGAACAGCTTTTCTTTTGATCTCTTGAAATTCAATTGCAAGATTTAGAAAATCTCACTACACTCGCCAGGGAATAAAAGCGGGAAAATTTAATGCTTTCTGAGGAAGGTTGTAATTTGAGAGTGAAAACTTCTCACCATCCAGTCTTCTTTCTCTGAGCCAGAGGTCAGCAACCCCAAGGTCAGTGTAACGCTTCATCCTGGGGCCTTCTAGAATATGTTCCTGGCCTAGAGTTATTGCTGGTCTCCAGGCTCTGCCAGGTCCCATGCCAGAATCAGCCAACATCCTTGCCCTCCAGTTGCCAGGGCAGCTGGCTGTTGAAACGTACCTATTACCTCCTTGGTTTGGCATACAAGACTAGGCAAGGTCTCTGGCTAACTTCATCATTCTCTTCCCCATGTTCCTTGTGCTCCATAAACACTGAACATCTCACCATATTCCGGAACCAGCAGCTCTTTCTTTTGTTTTTTAATTGACATATAGTTTCTTTACAATGTTGTGTTCATTTCAGGTGTACAGCAAATTGATCCAGATATATATTCTTTTTCAGATTCTTTGCCCTTATAGGTTATTACAAAATATTGAGTATAGTTCCCTGTGCTATACAGTAGGTCCTTGCTGGTTATCTATTTTATATATTGTAGTGTGTATACGAGGGCTTCCCCGGTAAAGAATCTGCCTGCAATGCATAAGACCCAGTTCGATTCCTGTGTTGGGAAGATCCCCTGGAGAAGGGATAGATTGCCCACTCCAGGATTCATGGGCTTCCCTGGTGGCTCAGATGGTAAAGAATCTGCCTTCAAGCAGGAGATGCTGGAGACATGGGTTCGACTCCTGGGTCTGGAAGATCCCCTGGAGAAGGGCTTGGCAGCCCCCTCCAGTACTCTTGCCTGGAGAACCCCATGGACAGAGGAGCCTGGTGGGCTGCAGCCCGTGGGGTCACAAGAGTCGAACAGGACTGAGAGACTGAGCGCTAAGCACCAGTGTGTATATGATAATCCCAAATCCTAATTTATCCCTCTCCCCTTGTTCCCCTTTTGTAACCGTAAATTTGTTTTCTAAGTCGTAAGTTTGTTTCTCTGTAGGTCTATTTTTGTTTTGTAAATAAGTTTTTCTGTCATTTTTTTAGATTCTGCATATAAATGATATCACATGTATTTGTTTCTGCCTAGCTTCCTTCACTTAGAGTGATAACCTCTAGATCCATCCATGTTGCTGCAAATGGTATTACTTCAACCTGTCTGGGCTGAGTAATGTCCATTATATGTGTATATGGACGCCATATCTTCTTTGCCCACTCATCTATCAGCGGGCATCTCAGCTGCCTCCACGTCTGGGCTGTCATGGGTAGCACTGCCGTGAGCACAGGATGCGTGCACCTTTTCAAACTGTAGCTTTCTCTGGAACATTCCATAATGCTTAAAATCTTTTCTGCATCAGCCTATCTGGAAGGGTTTTATCACTGTCAATCTCCCCTCCTCTTTTCCCCTGCCCTCAGTCCCCTCAATACACACACACACACACACACACACACACACACACACACACACACACACCTCTCCTTGGCATACTCCTACTCACTCTGCAAGTTCAGTCACGTGTCCCGATTCTCAGTGAAACCTCCCTCGGTTCCCTCCTTCTACCCCGGGTGGTAAATCACTCTCTCTTTGAAGTCTGACAGCACTTCTCCTTCATCCTTTGACAGCACCGTCCTGTTACCCAGGAACGTATCCAATGATTTGTCTGAGACCCCTGAGGAACGTGGGCTCCTCAAGGCCATGCTGGAGATTTACACGTCTCTGCCTGGGCACTGTGCATAATCTAGTTTGCTGATGATCTCCACTCACTTGGAAGCTCAGTGGGGTCAGAACTTTCTTTGTCTTGTTTGGGGCTATAGCTTCTGTGCATCCAGGGCAACGCCTAGTATCCAGGAGGTGCTCAATAAAATTTGATTGTATGAGTTAATTGATTGAATGAATTGAATTGAATCAACTCAACACAGTGCAGTGAAATAAATGACCTGGCCAAGTTACTTCAGTCTCTTAAAAACTTTTTTTATTTCAGTACCTGCCCAGGTTTTCTGCACAAGCCGTGAGGTATATAAAGATAAAAGAGAAGCTTAGCGATACATGGGATGGGGGGTAAGATGTTTGTAAAAGCAATACTCACACAAGGTAGGAAACAATACGTACCATAGAAGGGGGCAAGTAAAGTGCCATGGGAACTCAAGAAAGAGGAGCTTCTTCCATCAGCTGGGCAGGGGTCTTCATGGAGGCCGAGCTGCTTGACTTGGGGAACCATTTGTAATGTCTTCCCAGTGTGTTGGGACCCTGGAAGCTGCATGAGCTGGGTCCCCTGGATGTAGCTGACTGGAGGGTGGCCACTTGCAGTGTCTCTCAAAGCCAGGATGGAGCCTTCAGGGCACTGACCAGACAAATACTAAAGGGCTGAAGGAAGTCGTCTCCAGAGCTGTGTACCTGTAGCCTTTTCCCAGAGGCGCAGAGACAGCTGGTTGGGGACAGAGCAATATGCATGGGCAGCAAGGAAAGCAGAAAGGGGTGGCCGGGTGACCTCACCCAGCGAAAGGCAGAGGCCTGCTTTCTGGCGGTTTCGGCTCCTGGTTCCCGCCCTCGGGGACCGGCAGCCGCTCGTGCCCTTGGGTATTGAGACACCCCAGGCGCCCTACAATAAACACCTCTCTTTTTTGTTTCAGCCAACCAGACTGTGCCACCGTGGCCAACACATTTTGGAGATGTCTTTGTAGGTGTGCAGAAATGGGCCACTTCCAGGGTGGGGCTACTGGAGAAGGGGTATGAGTGGAGAGCTTATTGACCTTCACTTCACTCCACATTCCCTTACTTACCTCAGCATCTCCTGTCCAGGGGTCCCCCTCATTCTAAACCTGCCCAACAGCCAGAGACTGGCGTGGCCCAGGCAAAGGACTTGCTGGTGATGTACAGGTATGTGGACGCCCAGTCTTTCAAATCTCTAGAATAAACTGGGTATCCCATGTCCCAGCCATTGACTCTACATCCAAGATCCCTATAATAGAAGGGACTCACCCCATGGAACAGAGTGCAGAAGTTTTTGCACACACGCAAGCTTACACACATCCACGGGTGTCCATGGTGAGGACATATAGACTCGTAGGTAAATGTGCCCTCTGTGTCTTCTTGGAATCCTATGAGAACACTCAAACGTCTATCTATGGAGACAAATCATAGAGAGTCATCATTACAAAGAAAGTAGACTCAGCTCCCAGCCTCTGGTGGCTTTGAGGTCTGCAAAAGTGTTCACACAGCAACCTCTTTACAAAAACTTAACCCAGCTACTCAGAGGCGAATCACACCTTCAATCAAGGTTCATACCGTGTGGGAGGGCTCCACGAGGAAAAGAGGGGTCTGCGGTGTTTCTCAGGGAGGTTGTGGGACTCTGACATTTGGCTGAGCGGGTGACAGAGGGGCACAGTCAGGTTTGATAGGGCCCTAAGGCATATACAATTAGAGGGAGTGCTCTCTTTAAGGAAAAAAAAAAAAGAAAAAATAAATAATATAAATATATAAGTACTAATATAAACTAGGTCCAAGGCTTTGAAAAGGGCTAGTACAAGTGGGAGACCCTGAAGCCTTTAGAAGAGGCAGAAGCTCAAACTTAAACTTCTTTCCTTTCTTCCGTCCTTGTCACCTCCATACCAACTGAAGTCCCCAGAGGACTGTGGTTCCACGAAAGTAGCACTTATATCATGAAAGTGATGCCTGGGACAAGACCCCTGCAGGCCAGAGAGGTGAGCCCGGGGAGTCACCGGGCCAGGTGAAGAGCATCAGCAAGGCCGCTGGAGAGGGAGGGAAAGGAGCAATTCCTGCCCTTCTTGCCTCTCCTCTAACCCAGCCGTTGCCAAACCGCTTCAGCTGGATCCTTTCGCTTCTACCTCTCATAAATCACTCTCCTTCCTCAACTCCTAGGACACACAGCCTCTTTATGTGGTGGTTGCAGGAGGCAAGCGGAACTCACCCTCCATCCTGCAGGACACCTCGAGCCGTGGTCTAGGGATGCAACGTAGCGAGAGTGAGAGCTGAGGGTCAGGCTGCCTGCGCCTGAATCACAGCCACTTCTTAGCTGAGTGAGCTAGGGCCAAGTTATTTCAGCTTGCTCTCTAATGTCCAGTTTCCTCTCTGTAAAACTGAGATAAAAATAGACCCCACCTCTTAGAGTTATTGTGCAAATAAATCGAAAAAAATGTCCAACCCAGTAAATGCACTGTGGCAGTCGGCACTGCAGGCACAGCGCTTGGGCTTGAATGCTCTGGCCCCCGACTTTCCTGAGGATCGTGCCTTCTCGCCAGAGAGGCCCCTCCCCTCACTCCTGTCTCTGTGGCCCTTAAAGCATTTGTCAGGGGTCCTGCCTTGGAGCAATAGACTAGCAACTTCGGAGAGTTCTCGCCATTTCGCAGCCGATCAAGGTAAAGCCCAGTCCTGTTAAAGGCTCAAAGCTTCAGAAAAAGCAAAAGCACCTCTACAGGTGGAACCAAAGCCACACGGCCCCTCAGTCGATTCTCTGGATCGGGAAGCAGCCAGGACTGTCCCCACAGAAGCTTGGGTTCTGCCAAGGACCCAGATGGAGAGGCAGGGGTAGGCAGTAGGTGCTGTTCCCAAAGCCCACAGCAGCTGTGTTCCGCTTCCTCCTTCAGCTCCAGCTCCACACAGCCACACGTGGCAGGTTCTGGGTTCTCTGAGTAGCCAAGTGTGTGGCCTTGGTCAGTCCCTAGCCCTGCCACTGGCTTGCTCTGAGATGAGCGCTCTTATCACTAAAATCAGAGGTTGGGCTTAAGGACCTTCAAGTTTCTTAAACTTCTCCAGAAATTGCTTCATCTCCAAGTCACTTGGAGAAAGAGTGAGAGGCAGTACCCCAGAATGTTGCACTTCCTACAAACCATTACACCCTCTCGAGGGCCCCCATCGTGTCCCAGGGAGCCCGATCCGTGAGGGCATGTGGCCTGACATGGCCATCTGCCGTCATCTGTGGCAGGGTTTGTGAGTGAGTGCAGTGAGTCTGGAAGGGGCAGACCTGTTGGGCCTTGAGCAAGGAAAATAAAATCAGGGTACTTAGGTACTTCAAGTTGGAAGGCAATTTTTCAACTAATACTTTTAGGTACACGAGCAGACACCAGCCGGTTCCTATATTTGGCAGGAAAAACACAATTAGGAACTCAAGATCAAATTATACTAGCAGAAATGTCATTTGCAAGAACAGCTGAGCTTTCTGAAGCATGCAACGCTGAGATGGGTGACCACAGGTAAAAGTGGAATCCTTGGGTGCACCCGACTTCCGTGTGTTCTACTTAGGACAAGATTCCCATCCGATTCAGACCCCACCATAGATTCTCTTCTGGCCTGAGAATTTTAGAATTCTACATGGGTTGGGCAGGAAAGTACAAAGAAGGACTGACTTGGCAAAAGGAACAGGTTTGGCAATAATGTGTCACAGTGTGACCCCAGACAAGTTACTTAACTTTGACCATTAAGTAAAAATCGAGGATGTTCACATCCTGCCCAGCAACAAAGCCTTTGTATGCAGGGAGTGGACCCTGCCGATTAGAGCCTGACCCCAGTGCAGGAGTCAGAGATTTGTTTTCCTAGAAGTCTTACCCCAGCCTCACCCTCAGCACAGAAAGTCTTTGTGATCCGGTCATCAGGCAATGCCAGCCAGCTCCTGGACTCTGAGCATCCCCGGTTTGTAGCCCTGCTCTGGGCAAAGGGTGACGATCCTCAGGAAGAAAATGATGCCTTTCAAGGGCCCCTAGAATGGTGGGGGAAGCAAGCCAATGGACTCTACCCTCTAAGAGTTGCCAGACTAAAGAAGATAATAAAGAACACACTGAAATAACTCTATAGGAGCTCCTGGGGGGAAAAACAACACTAAGTGAAAATTAATATAACACAAGCCACCCACCTAATAAAGGATGGAGAATGAACTGAATTAATCAGAGAAGGCTTCTTGGAGAAGGTGAGTTTTAAGACTGGCAGTAAAAGGAATAAGGAGTAAGAGGCATTGTTTCAGGCACAACCGATAAAATGAGAATGAATTGTGGGACATAACCTGAGGGTGGGCTCTCATCCCAGGGGAGGCAAACTCACAGCTCTCCGTGTGTGGACACCATATGGGTTCCCAGCAAGTGATGCTCAAGTCCTGGGTCTGTCTCCCCACCCACAGAATGAGGAAGAAGATAAACTAGTTTGTCTCTACAGTCCCTTCCAGCTCCAGCATTCTACATGCTATAATCCTAACGTTTAAGGAAGAGTCCGTGCGTGGGTTGAGTTGAGTAGAAGAGAAAACAGATGGAAAATAGGTGAGGTTAGGCCAGGTTCTTGGGGCATCTAATCTGAGCATAATCTGAGCATATCAGCTACAGATGAACACACTCAAAACCCACCGAGATAAGCATCTTCCAGGACCTTCCAGCATCTTCTCTGTCAAGCAGCCCCAGAGCAGAGGGCAATGTGCATAAGTGACAAACACATCTGGATACAAAGAAACAAATGTATCGGGGACATGGGGCTGGGTCAACAAATGCACAATGGCTTTAAGATGACTATCCATCCCCTCTAACAACAGACCCCTCCCCACAGACCTCTGCCCAGTGAACAGCCCTGGAGGCCAGATGTTACTCTAATTTTCAAATTCTTCAGTGGGCCCCAAGGCCTGGATCTAGATTGGCCCCTGTGTCTGAGCTGTTTGCACAGAGAGAAGAGACCCTCCCAAGAGACCAGCATGGTCCAGAACAGAACAGCCAGCCTAGCCTCAGTAGGCACAGAGGTGGGGCAGAGCTTGGGAGGCACTGAGTGAAACCAGCACTCAGTGTGCTCAAAACCAGAAGAGCACAAGGTTTTGCCCCACCCCCACCCCCACCCTCCTAGGAATCCTGCCCCGAAAGATGCACGCACTGGCCTTTGCCCTGATATCCCAGCATTCTCCATTCCACTACATCTTTGTCAGTTCAAACAGGCACCATGGGCAAACCAGGTGTAGAGAGCAGGGAGTGTGATAGGATTACAGCTCAATAAAGCCCAAGGGGCTAGGGACGGGTCATGAAATGTGGTCCGGGGAAATCCCCAAACAGAAGTGCCCCAGCTGGTTTCCCCATCATTTTAGGTAACTTTCCATTGCCACACACCCATCCCTACCCGCTTAGGTCTCTTATAAAATACCTACTGCTTTCTTAGTGACCTGCTGGGTACGTGCATCAAAAGAGGCAATGAGCCCAGTTTCTAATTTAAGAAGTTACAGCCTACATGGGGGGTCACGCCCCAAGTAGGAAGGACCCAAGAAGTTATTATTTAATGATCGAGGGCCAAACTGAAATGTAAGCGGCTCAGAGACAGGTACGTCACCAAGAACTGAGGCAGTGGCCCAGTAGCTGGTGATCAGTGAACATCTGGAGGCAGGAAGGCAAAAAGAGGGGCTTAGGGAGCAAGGGACAGGACAGAGAGAAACTGAGAGGAAAGAAACCACCATTTGCTGAGTGCCCACTCTGTACCACCCAAGGTGCCACGTGCTTTTAACTTGTTATTTAATTTTCTCCCAACAAGAGTGGTAGGTAACTTCATTTCCATGTTGCAGGGAGGGAAAATGAGGTGTTTATATGAATTTGGATATGACCTGGTGATGAATGAGGCATCTCTGTCAGTGGCCAAACTGGGGAGGAGCTTGAGGGTAACAGTGATAGGAAAAGCTTGGCTACGCCATGGCATCCAAGGTGCAGGAAAACACTGTCCACCTGCATCCTAACGTCAGGAGGAGACACCACCCGGAAGCCCCCCGGAGGTCTTCGGGACCTTGAGTGATGATCTCTGACCTTGGGACTCACCCTCATGACTCAGGAGCACTAGAAGGAGCCTTCCTTCAAGGACCTTTGCCACGCTAGGTTTCAAGCTGGTCCCACTCCCCTTTGCCTGGGGCTCAGCGTCTGCATCTAGTCACCAGATGCCCTTCTCCCTTGCCCAGAGGTTGGATGAGGTTAATTAATCATCACCAACTAACTAACTGTTAAGGAGGTTAACGAGGTGCTATCGTCGCAGCCACCCCAACTGCGGCTATGACTAATTGAGCGGTGTCAGAGATTCAGAAAGCACTGATAATTATTGTAATATTTTTCCAGCCCTTGTGCTTTTTCCCATTTTTGAGGTTCCCGGTGTGAACTGGAGACTCAACGGGACACCCAGTCGTTCTTTCCCCGAATTGAGAGGATGAGCCATTTTGCTCAGCCTCCGACTCACTCTCGCGGTGGGTGAGGGGGGCCTGCTGGGCCCTGTTTGAGTCTCCGAGCAGCACCTTTTGGAGGTCTGAGCACCACTGAGCAATCTTGGGGCTGGAATGAGTCAGGCCAGTTGGGGGAATTGGAGGTGTTCTACCAGAGTGTGGCCGCTGCGTCGTGTCCTCGGGGAATCCCTCAAGGGAACCGTGGACCCGTGCTGACCAAAGGCAGCCTGCAGGAAAACCCTGTCTTGCTACATGACTCCTGATTCACGGCTTTCCCCTCCTGGGACTCAGTTCACGTGCTGCCTCACATTCTTTTCAATATAGTCACCACCCCATGAACACCTCAGACAGCAAACTCCACCTGAGATGGAGAGACTGAAACGTCAGGAACCAGAAAAGTCACGCGCAGAAGGCCCAGTCAGGTGCCCACTCCGGGGCCTCCCAAGCGACTTTCAGTGGCCAGCCTGAGGGCCCCACAAATCCACTCTCAGCACGAAGCCTTCTCGTCTGCTCTGAAATCGGTCCTGAGAGCCCTTCACCCCGCTGTCGTTAGGATGCACACCATTCCTGACCGAGTGAGGACAAACGGGACAGGAGAACTAACATTCATGTGCTGCTTTGAAGGGGTGGCCAGGACAACTGTGTTTATTGCCAAGCTTTTCCTAGCCAGCTGGGTCTGAGAGCAGCCATCACTGTTAACCAGTTCAGTTCAGTTCAGTCGCTCAGTCATGTCCGACTCTTTGCAACCCCATGAATCACAGCACGCCAGGCCTCCCTGTCCCTCACCATCTCCCGGAGTTCACCCAGATTCATGCCCATCGAGTCAGTGATGCCATCCAGCCATCTCATCCTCGGTCGTCCCCTTCTCCTCCTGCCCCCAATCCCTCCCAGCATCAGAGTCTTTTCCAACGAGTCAACTCTTCGCATGAGGTGGCCAAAGTACTGGGGTTTCAGCTTTAGCATCATTCCCTCCAAAGAAATCTCAGGGCTGATCTCCTTCAGAATGGACTGGTTGGATCTCCTTGCAGTCCAAGGGACTCTCAAGAGTCTTCTCCAACACCACAGTTCAAAAGCATCAATTCTTCGGTGCTCAGCTTTCTTCACAGTCCAACTCTCACATCCATACATGACCACTGGAAAAACCATAGCCTTGACTAGACAGACCTTAGTTGGCAAAGTAGACAGAGCCTTTAAAGTGATGGGGAAGGGGCTAAGGCCACACCCAGGGTGGGACTGGTCAAGAATAGAAGCCATGGAAGTCAGCCCTCTGGCTCAGGAGCACTCAGCCACCTTCACTCAGGAAGTGGGTGGATGGGTGGTTTGCTTGTATATTGTTTCCAGGGTGGACTTTTTTCTTCTTCCCAGGCTTCCTCAAAAGCATAGAACAAACTTGGCCATTAAAAGCCACAGATGTCACCAGGACAGGGCAATTCCAGGGAAGTGGGTAACTGCCTATGACTGGTACTACTCATCTTGCATACTGAGGAGGGTGGCTGAGATGATAAATCCAATCAGCCTGGGAAGGCCCTGGGCCTCCCCCAACCCTGCCCTCAAATACTCACACACACACACACACACACACACACACACACAGCCAAGAATGTTCCTGTTTACTTAGATACCCTGCCAGTGAAAACTGCGTAAGTTTTCGTGGGAGGGTGAGAAATTGCAGTTACAACCTATTTTTTAGTGTTCAGTTGATTAATAACCTTCAAGAAAATGGGGTTTTTGTAGGAGGAGGAAAGGGCACACCTGGTATCTGTGAAGGTGTTGGTGAAGGAAAACACACCGAGGAGAGGGCCCTGGAGGGCTGGGCACAGGACCTAGGAAGAGCTGGTGCCCAGCACAGCATGAAGAGAAATAAACCCAAGGGCTGGGGACCCCCTGGATACAGCCCGCAGCAGGGCTGCTGGGAATCTTCCCAGCCTTGCCCTAATCGTGAACAAAAGTTCACTGATCTGTCTATCCTGTGCCATCACCACCCCTGGAAAGAGTCTTCTTCCCAAGGAGGAAGTGGAAGAGGTCACCCTAGCCCTCCAGTTGGAAGCTGACTGTTGCTGGGCATGACGAGTTCATCTGGTGACCAGCACAGACAACGATTTACAGAACCCGGTAAATCTGACCAGCCTTGGAAAGCCCTCTGGTCCATAAATGTCTCACACACAAGCACCGCATGAGACAGAAGAACTTAGCAAGAAGGAGTGAGTAAAGGTATCAAATGTCATCAATCAAATCCCCTCAACTTTCTGTCCTGTATTCTAAGAGAAACTCCTGTGGAATCCAGCCTCCGTTCTTCCGTCCCGCCCCGGTCTGCCTTCAGGCTGCAGACATATTCTAAGGGGTTCTAGAGATGGCCAAACCCTCATGCCCTTCCAGCACCTCGAGCTGCTTCTGCCCCAGCAGGTCTGTGTCAGGGAGTGAGAAGAGGCGGGGTGAGGGTGAGGTGTCAGAGGCCAGAGATGGCCATGTAAACCCCAGACACCTGCCAGGGCCCTGAACCTGCGTCAGAGCCTGACTCCATCGAAAGGAAAGAAAGCAAGTGCACCACAACCAAATCACAGTGGCCAACGTGGAAAATATCCTCTGCCACAGGTCGTTGGCTCTGGGGAAAATTCTGCCAATGAACCACGTTGAGATTCAATGCTGTTTATTTTCTATGGTTGCCGAGCCTGGGGTTTTTTCTTACTCGTTTTCTACTTGAAAGGTGGCACGTATTTTCCTCTCATTGCAGTGGAGGGGGCTGCTGTTCCATGCCTTTGGAAGCTACAACCAGAGAGGGGCTGACCAGTTCCTGTGATGATCAGGGGTCCTGTTTTTTCCTCCGGGGTACTGAAAGGATGATGGGAGGGGAAAACCAAATCCCTGTCACAATTTTTACTTTTTTCTTTTCTTAATTTTATTGGAGTATAGCAAAGTGATTTAATTATACATTTACATATATTCATTCTTTTTCAGATTCTTTTCCCAGCATTTTTTTCAAATTGAGCTATAATTGACATATAACTTCATATTAATTTCAGGTGCAATGGTGTTTTTTAAATTTTTTTAATTATTAAAGCTACTTTGTTTATCTCAGTATGGTGATGGGGTAAAGAAATGAACTGACTAGGGGACTTCCCTGGTGGTCCAGTGGCTACGACTCTGTGCTCCCAAAGCAGGGGGCCTAGGTTCGCTCCCTGGTCAGGGAACTAGACCCCACATGCCACAGACAGGCCAGGTGCAGTCAAATAAATAAAAATATTTAAAAAAAAAAGAAATGAACTGACTAGAACAAACTTCTAATGCTCACTCTGCCACTCAGGCAGATTCTTTGAAGTTTCTGAGTTTCAGTTTCCTCATCTGTAAAAGGAAAGGATTAATATGAAAGTCAACTGGAAAATAAACTCCAAAATTCCTGCCAGTTCTAATAGTACCAAGCACTTACAGTGAAGTCTCAACTGTACACATCCTGGCTATCTGACTTCAAGCAAGTTATCTAACCTCGCTAAGCCATAGTTTCTTCATTTGTAAAGCTGCAGCAAGAACCCTAGCCTGGCCTCCCTCCTAGGGTGGCAGGGAGGACCAAGTGATACCATCCCTGTGAGGGCACTTGGGACATGAATGAGCAGCTAAGCACAGCACACACGCTCTAGATACACGCAGACTGTATACTTTCCACTTACCAAGGCAAACAGCAATGGAAGAAGGTTTTGGTTATCTGCCCCGCTTGGTGCTCCATGAAGCTAGCAACAGGATGATAGAAAGCAGAAGAGTGGTTTGTTGGACTGAAGAAAATTTTCTGACCAACAAGATCACGGACACTATGAAATCTTTTCTGAAAGACTTTAGGAAAAGACTACACAAAGACTAGAGCTAAGGAGTTTGGTGTTCGGTCATGTTTGAAGGCAAGGATCCAGTCTGGATGACTCCTACTTCTTCTTCCATGTAAGAATGTTTAAGGGTTAGGCTGGGAAAATCATCTACATGGACAATAGCCCTTTGGATTTGAACTGGACCAATTCTTATCTCTACCGCTGACTGGTAGAGGTAAGAGGTAAGCCTCTTTGGGAGAAGCTTCCTGGAAGATGCTTAGAGAGGCTGTTGACCGCATGGGCGATGCTTTCTGAAGCACTGGGTTGGAAGGGTGGGTGGAGTGGGAGTGAATGAAGTTTAGAAGGAATGTAGAGGAATAGTTTAATAGTTTCCCAAGAGGGAAGTTCAGGAAGCGGTATGGCTACTTTGAGAAAATTCTTGCTCTTGTAAGAATCTACATGGTATAGTTTTTATCATAGTCTAAGTTTCAGGGTCAAGTTTGAGTTCACAATTCTGCCTCCATCACTGTGAACTCTCTGACCCAGGGTGAGGCTCATTTTATTCTTCTTTAAAATCAGCTTGGCAGGACTCGCCTGGTGGTCCAGGGGCTAAGCCTCTGCTCTCCCAATGCAGGGGGCCCGGGTTCACTTGCTGGCCAGTCACAGGGCCACGTGCCACAACTAAAGATTCCCAGTGCCACAACAAAGATGGAAGATCCATGGTGCCACAGGTAAGACCCAGCATAGCCAAACAAACAAATAATTTTTTAAAAATAAATAAATAAAATAGGATTGAGAATTTGATCAAACTTTTGAGGTGGCTGTGAAATTTAAAATGAAATAATTTTGATGAAATTCCTGGCACAAAATAAGGAATCAAAGAATAATAAAGGAAAACCAATGCGGGCAGGCCATAGTCAGCTGTGGGCATCAGCAGGGCTCCGAGGGCTCTTTCCCTCGGGTCAAGCTGTGTCAAGTCTGTGGCACATGGTAGACACACACTGTATGGTGGCACACAGTTGGCTAGTCATAGAAGAGCTGCAGAGTCACACACCCATGCATACTCACAAGCACACACTCACACTCACAATAGATTGGATTGCTCAAACTTGCCATCTCAGATCAAGAAGATGAATAAGAAGTCTGCAGACCAGTGTGATTCCCCAGCCATGTCACAAGAAGGAAGGTCCTTGGCATCCCTGGGAACCCTGGGTAGAGGGGGATTTTAGAAGGAAGCTCTCTGAAAAACTCAAATCCCCATGGCTGTAATGTGGCCTAGAAAGGAAAGGAAGGTCTGACAGACTGCCACACAGGGCACTGGGAAGGCTATTACCCAGGAAAGGGCTGTGGGACTTGGAGGTCTGGGACCTAGTGAGGGAGGAGACACATCTAGGTCCAACTCCTGCTGTTGGTCCTGGGAAAAGCCAGCAGGGCCTCCTTCTTGGGTCAAGGATAAGACCACAATGGGGCTAACTCTTCCATATCCTTGGCTATTTTGTGGCCTTAAAGTATTTCAACCTATGGGCAGGCATCTTTGGTCTTCTGCAAAGGAGGAGTCTCCCCATTTCACAGAGACAGAAATTGAGGCTCAATGAAGTTGGAAGATATCTCCATAGCCACACAGAAGAAAAGCTAAAACTCAAATGGGTCGCCTTCTCCTGGGCCCAAATCTTTGCCATTTGAGAATCTTAAACCTATCTGCTATCCAAAATGAGCAAAGGACTTTGCTAGATTGTTCAAGCTGGATTTTCTCCTCCCCATCCCTGGCATGTGTCAACATGGGTCCCAGCCCCAAGGACAAAATGCAAATATATATACACAGGGAAAGGTGGTGTATGTATTCACAACTCGAGGTGGTGGTACCAAGGGTGGCCATGTATGGTCATAAGCAGTGGCTTCCCTGGTGGCTCAGGGGTTAAGAATCCACATGCCAGAGCAGGAGAAGCGGGTTCAATCCCTGGGTCGGGAAGACCCCCCTGGAGAAGGAAATGGCAACCCACTCCAATGCCCACTCCAGGATTGTTGCCTGGAGAATCCCATGGACAGAGGAGACTGGCGGGCTCGAGTCCATGGAGTCTCAAAGAGCTGGGCACAACTTAGCAACTAAACAACAACGACAAAAGCAGTAGAGGATTTAAAAGAAAGAGAGAGAGAGAGAGGAAGGGAGTTCAGTGGGATCGGATTGGTAAAGAAAGGCTCATGGAAGAGACGGCTCTGGAAGATTCAGTTGGATGAAAGTGGGGAAGGGTGCAGTCCTTGCAGACGAGTGAAGCCACAAGTGGAAGCCAGATGCTGAGAGCGAACAGGGCATCTTCTGACAACAGGCTTCTCTGTTTTGCCCAGAGACCATGTGCAGAAAATCTGTGGGAAAGAAGGCTGCAAAGGCCTTCTTGGAAGTGTGAATGCCAAGCTTGGGTGGCTGGGGTCTGTTCTGAAGGACCTGGGCAGCCACTGATGGTCCTGTAAATGGGAGTTTGGTGATGATACTGATACATTGGGGAGATGAGCCTGTAAAATTTTCTCTGAAAAAATCAAAAGTGACATCAAGAACTCCATCTGTTCTCTTGGCAGCCTGGGGTTGATCAGCAACAATCAACATAAAGGGTTAAGTTGCTTGTCCTTAGCATGGTGGTATAGCAGTAACTACCACCTGTAGCTGGACCCACATGTGGCCTTTAGCTCAGCGCGCCGCCATGGGGTCTGTGTGACGGGCAGCAGCCTCACCATTTCTGCAGCCCTAGATCTCAGCTGCAGTGGCCCCAGCAGCCTCAACCCCAGCTTTCCCACCACGGCAGCCCGTGCGGGAGCAAACCCGGGTTCCCCATGGCCTCTCACATGCCACCAGCTCCTCCTCCTCACCTCCAGTTTACTCTAAACCCTCTGCTTTTACCTGAAATGAAACAGAAGCCCCAGCTGTGGTCACACTGACCAGAAGCTCTCACACGCTGCTCCCCAATGTGTCTCCCTCCACTGGAGGCCCTCCCTAGTCTTGGCACTCCCCACCCCCCCAA
>SJYC01090465.1:0-36734 GCA_006408675.1 Madoqua kirkii | reverse complement strand
CCAACCCCCCTCCTCCCCCCACCTGCCCTGCTCCACTAGCACCACTGTCTGGACGTTCAGAGTCATTTCAAGAGGCCCAGAAGGGAAAGCGAAATTGTGGGAGTATCACCAGTCCTAGCTGTCCTGGTAGTCGTGGGGCGAGAGGTATAGCAGGGCTCTACAGAAGCCTTGGACTGCCCGTCAGGTAGTGCTCCTTGAGCATGCACTACGGGCCAGGCACTGTGACAAGCTTTGATGCCACTTTCTTCTCATGACCAGGAGATGGATGTTACTATTTCTTCCATCTCACAGATATGATAGGGCTTCCCTGGGAGACATGTAGGCGGGGCTCTAGATTCCAGTGGCAGAGATACGGGGCCAGTTTGACTATGACTTTCCACTGAGGATATCTAATCGTCCCTTGCCCTCCGTATGCCCAGCCCCAAGTCCCCATCGCCATCCCTCCCCGACACAGCACACCTGGCAGCCCCTTTGACTTGGTACATGTGTGTGCTTTTCAGTGCAGTTCAGCTTTTGGCCTAGACATAGTTGTTTGTAAGTCATTTTTTGGAACAATGTCATCATAGAAACTCATTTTTCAAATGCTGATTTGTTCTTAGCCTACTATGTAGCTGTATTATACTATAAACTGCACCAACCTCAGCTCAGGTTCTTGGGAGCTAGGGTCTACAAGACTGACGAGAAAGAGTCTTTCTCCTATTGAATATATGATCAGCCTCGGGCAACATTTGGGGGCTTTCCCCACAGCTCCCCAGGTGAAGAATCCAGGAGACACAAATTTGATGCCTAGGTGAAGAAGATCCTCTGGAAGAGGGTATGGCAACCCACTCCAATATCCTTGCCTGAAAAACCCCATGGCCAGAGACGCCTGGTGGGCTACAGTCCGAAGGGTCACAAAGAGTGGCTGAGCAGCTGCGTGACTGAGCATGTACGCTCAGCCAACATTTGAAACAGACTCGGGTGTCTTGGGTCTCGCCTCTGACACTCTGCTCCCTTGCCCTGAGACCCCCCTTCTGGGAGGTTCCGTTACCCTCCCCTCTGAGGCCACCCTCACTTGAAACTGCTCGGTTGAAACCCTTGCCTTCCGCCCTGCTTGACTCAGAGCTCCCAGGTGACCGACCTTTGGTCTTGGTCAACCCGGCACAGCTCACGACCCAGCCGCACACAGAGCCCAGCCCCCGGGGTCAGCACCCTTAACCGCTCGGCTCCTTGCCCACGGCCGCTTCCCGGCCCTGAATCTGCCCCAGAGGCCCTCAGAGGAACTGGTCACTTCATTAAAGAGGTCTCAGAAGCAGAATCCTGGAGTAAGGCGCTCCTGACTTCAGAAGGGCAAGAACGAATGTATGTGCGCCATCTGAGTTTGTAGAGAAGGACATTCCTAAATTGGGGGCGGCGTGCGGTCCCTTGGCCCTATCCGCGTGTTTCTGACCAATGGATCTTTGCTTCTCTGCTCCGTGGAGCTGCCTTCATTGGCTCCGTGAGTCGCCGCGTTGGAGTCTGCAACGTGGAGGTGAGTGTTCCTCCGCAGAGGTTTCCACGATGGTGGGATAACCTGCTTCCAGCTCTGCTCCATCCGCCTCGCCTCCTTTCCTTTTCCCCGCGAGCTGTGACCTAGGGTCTGAGAGGCCTCCTCTCGGCTTCAAAGACTGCAGCGCTGGGAAGCCGCAGCCTGAGGCCGCACCCAACCCAGCTGCCGTGGGCATCCACCACAGCCTGCCGTGGGACCCCTGCCACCGCGAAAACCCGTCTCCGAGACTCCGGTCCTGAGCCAGCCACGTCAAGGACACTGCTTCCTTGGCCACGGCCTGCTCCTGGCCAGCCTCACAAGGACAGACATTGTACCTCGCGGGGCCGATAAGCTGACAACGTAAAGGTCCTTCTGAGAGAGCTGAAGCGATCTCTAGGGCTTTCCAGTAATATTCTTTCCTCCCAGAGACAGTCATTGTGAGAAATCCACTTCCGGAAGGTGTTCACTTCCCTCCCACGCCCCCATCACCCACCCCAGGCCTCGCTCTTGAGGAAAAGGCAGCATCATGTCCTCCCCGACAGCGGAGGCCTCTCTCCTTTCCACTGCTCTCAGCATCTCTGACTCACAACGAAACTGCAACTTCAAGAAAGCTGGGGGCCAGGATTGCGAGAAGGAAACACAGGTGAACACACGCAAGAGCCGCCCGAAGGAAAGGTTTTTGTTTCTCTTACAGAATGGCACTTCCAGAGCTGGGCAGCATCTCCAGAAAGGGCCGGAGGGGCCCCTTCTCGAGCTGACCTAGCGGATCCGGCGAGTGGGTGGGGAGGTGAGCATCATTGCCACCTGTGCCAGCTAACTCCTGCCAGAGAGGGTAGCGGGGGCAGGGGAGGGGCACAGGAGCATCACAACATGCCTGAAAGTACCCTAGGGAAACCACTCTGTCAAACCTCCCGCACAGCAATGCAGGAAGCAAAGAGACAGAGATGGAAAGGCTAGGTCCAGGATTCACCGTGGAAGCAAAGGCTGGAAGCCATCCTCTGGACACGAGCCAGAGCGCTTTCGACCATGAGGTTGACATCCCTGCCCCCGTAATAGCCTCAGAACCTTGGGGGTGAAGAACCTGTCTTGTTCTGAGACTTTCAGTCCATGAAGAGATACCTCCAGCTCTCGCAGGGGCACAGGCCCGCAGAAAAGCATCCACCAGCTGGAGACCCTGCAGCCCAGGGAAGCTCAGTGACTTGCCCAGGGTCACACCAGTGCTAAAGGGCAGAGCTGGGTTGCAAATTCAGTCAGACTGGAGGGCCTACACATTTAACCACCACTGCCTCCTGCAAAGACCAGCCCAAAGGCAGGGCACATCAAGTGGTTTCCAGTAACTGAACACTTGGACCCAGCGAGGGGGTGTGGTGGCAAGTGGGCAAGCTGGGTGCTTTGCTGTCAAAGGCATACGAGCTGTGCCACATCAGGAAGCTTGACTGCAAGATTCTTAGCCACGCTTCTGCGAAACCAGTCCGTCAACTACTTTACATCTAGCCTTCTACTTGAAGCACATGACAAGGAACAGTCCTGAATTACCCAAAGCCAGGCACAAAGAGATTCTGTCAATTTTTTTGAAAAAATGATGTTCTTAAGTATTGATGTGTGTAACCATAAAAGTATCAGAACCTTGTTGGACTTCTTCAAATATCTTTCATGGTTTAGTGATTATGTTACTATGAAATACACTTGAAGGTTAAAGCATCTTAGGACTTCTTAGTCCACCTCTGTCAAAAATTTAAAAAAAAAAAAAAAGAAGAAGAAGAAGAACCTCTTTCCACTCAGGCTATAGAGTCTCTCATAGTCAGATGGCAAGCAGGGACCAAGTTTTAATTTGAGCACACCATGTCTGACCCAGTTCCTCAAAGGGTGCCTGCCTTTCAAAGCGATTTCTGAATTAACCAGATCAAAGCCCTCTGCCTTTGTCTGCCACTCAACTGTGCAGTGGGTCTGAAGAGAATGGAAAGCAAATTGTATTGATTTGATCAAATGAATCCTGGCCTGCTAGAATGGGAAATATTGGCTTTTATTTTCCAAGCTTTCCTGAAAACTGAGAAAGCCCAAGTTTAGCCAAAGAGAAAGCAGGGTTTTTAACTGGCCTTCAGAACTGAAGGAGAGAAAGCAAGAGAGAGAAGAATTAAAAGTGCAAATGGAAAGGAAAGTCAAAAATAAGTCTGCAATAGAGTCCCTCCCATTGCCCAGCAGCCCTGACTGCTCCCAGCCCTGGCAGCCTGATCCGCGGGCCCCAGCCCCTTGGCCAAGGGGATTCACAGTAACAGGTAGGGCATGGTGAAGCAGCCCCCAGACTCCTAGGGGTTCTGACTCGAAACCACAGATGGGCATGTGAGGCACTGCCGCTTCCAGAACACACGTGATGCTCAGAGGTGATGTCACACTGAAGAACCACACAGACTGCTGGGAAACTCTGCATGAAGGAGACAGCAGTGAAGCAATGGGTGTCTCCCTTCTCGCTGCAGGTCAGGGCCCTCCACGTACGTCCTCTACTCCTTCCTTGGAGGCCAGACTTTGATCACCCTCCTCTCGTTCATCCTCACAGACATTTTTGTTAAATGTCTTAATTAAAGTTCAGCTCTTTAAACCAGCATCTCTCAAAGGCTGGTCCAAGGACACATTGCAGGAGGACTTTCGTCTGCTAACTGTATAGTTCTGTGAGGCTGGATTTTCTCCATATGCCTCCACCTCAAAAACCTATCACAGTGGGTTAGCTGTGGGAGCAGATTTCAGAGTGTAAGTTCTTCTATTAAACCAGGTATGCAAAGACATTTGCGACACTGTGTCAGAACAGTACACTCCTCTCACTAAATGTGTTCTGACTTAGAAAATACAGTTATTTTTCATTAAAAATATGCTATTTATTTTAACATCTAGTGGGTTTTTTAATTGTTTTTCTTTAGACGCCATACATGGATTTTTTTTTAATTTTCTTAATTTTCTTTTCTAACATGATCAATAGAGATAGACATAATCTAACAAAGTAAAAGCTCTTTGAGGTCTTCAGTACTTTTTAAGAAGGTAAAGCAGTCCTGAATCCAAATAGTTTGAGAAGAGTTGACTAAGGGAATCTAGGACCACACTGAACACAGTGACCTACTCCTACTCCCTGCCCTGGAGAATGATGACCTCGGGCTGGCCTGTAAACGACACACTCACAGTAGAAGTGATGCAGGTCCAGGACTGAGGGAGTGGCCGGCTTGTCCCATGTTAGTGTGACTGTGCACCTAAGCACGTGTGCAGTGGGGTTGAGGATTTAGAGTCGGGGTCCTTCTTACGGATGAAGGTCAGAGCAGGCAAGCTGAGGGCAGGCCGTCAGCTCCCTTAAATAAGGTCCATGAAGGAGACTGGGCTTCAAGGGTGCCAGGCAGGAGGGTGAGCCAAACTATGCCGTTATGTCACTACAGTCACATCTTAGAGAAAAGATACAGAAGAAACTCCTTTCTTTGCAAATACTTGAGGGCCTGAAATATTTCCCTAAAAGAAAAATATCTAAGTAACTCTCACCCCCATCTCCAGCTCCTAAGCATGAGGGCTATGCACCCTGCAAGTGCATAATAGAGTTATCACTGTTTCATGGAGGAAAAACTTATTTTCACAGACTTTTCGCTTCTGCTCATCACTGCTGCTCACATCTTAGACAACTCCCCCCGGCCATTGGTGCTGACCATGAGAACTCAGTGATTTAACACTCATGTCAGTCAAGGAATTAAGTACTGATTTGAGAAGAAGAATGCAAAAGGAATCAAGTTCTGATTTCACCTTTGTTATTAACTATCTCTGGTGTCTGCTTCCCAGGTGGTGCTAGCTGTAAAGAACCCACCTGCCGGTGCAGAAGACATAAGAGATCCAAGTTTGATCCCTGGGTTGGGAAGATCCCCTGAAGAAGGGCATGGCAACCCACTGCAGTATTCTTGCCTGGAGAATCCTGGGGACAGAGGAGCCTGGTGGGCTACAGTCCATGGGGTCACAAAGAGTTGAACACAACTGAAGTGACTTAGCATAAAGTCACTTTCTTTTCTAGGCCTCAGTTTGCCCACCTGTAAAATGAAGGACGTGGATTTTGTTCCTGTTGTTGTTTGGTCACTAAGCCCTGTCCGACTGTTTTGTGACCCCATGGACGGCAGTCTTTAGGCTACTTTCACCTCTACTTTATGTGAGATAGTAGACAAATGTAGCCACTTACAGCCACAAAGAGTTCAGGAGGCACACGCTCCGTCATGCTCCGTCATCAACAATATTTAGTGAGAGCCTTGGATGTGCCTGAAATTGTGCTGAGTACCAGGCAAACAGCGATAATCAAAAATACACATGCGCCCTGCCCCTGCAGAGGACAGTCTAATGCAGGAGATAGAGATCAAGCTGGTGAATCCGTAGCCGTGTGAGTAATTACAAGCTGACATCAGTACTACAGAGAAAAGGAGCAGGGTATTCTGAGGAGATCCACCCAGGTGGTTCATCCTTGACAGGGGAATAAAGAAAAGCTCATTTGACAAAGTAAGCTCTAAGCTGAGAACGAAAGGATAAAGAGAGCGGAATCCCCTCTCTCTAATCTCTTTCCATCCAGAAAGAGGAGACTACATGCGCAAAGGCCCTTTAGTAGTATAGAGAGCACAGATCAGTTGAGAAAAAATAAAAGAGGAAAGCCGGTAAGGCTGGGATGCACAGAGAAGCGGACAGTGCTGGAAGGTGAGGCAGGAGGAACACTCAGGGTCAGAGGATACAGGGGGCTGTGAACATCGTTAAGAACATGGGTCCTTATTTCACCCAGGAAGGGAAAGTGGCACGTCATTGAAGGGTTTAAGGAAGGGGAGAGTCATGATCAGGGTGGTGTTTTGAAAATAATCCCTTGGGCTACAAGGAGAACAGTTTGGAAAACGGATATTAGAATATCAACCAGGCACTTGTTTGGAGCCCGGGAGAGATAACATGTTAGCTTGAACCAGGCAGTTGCTGCTGCTGCTGCTGCTGATGCAAATAGAAGTTAGAAGATTAGAAAGATGTTTGTGGGGACGTTTCTGGTGGTCCAGTGGTTGAGAATCCAATGCAGGGGATGTGGGTTTGATCCCTGATTGGGAAACTGAGATCCCACATGCCACACGGCAACTAAGCCTGCACACTGCAGGGAAGAACCAGGGCAGCTTAAGCTTAAGAAAAAAAAAAAAAAGGATGTTTGTGAAGAAAATTCTGCAAGACCTTGTAATAGATTGGACATAGGTTATTAAGAGAGAGAGAGGAACCAACAAGTTATTTCTAGGCACCCGGCATGTATGTTAGGTTAGATGGTGGTCCCCGTCCTGAGTGAGGGCACCATGTCACTGGATGAAGCTGAGATGAAGCTATGTATTTAGTCTCTGATAAAAATGGGCCCCATCAGCCTGGGTCCCTGTGTAGAAGGAACATGTTCTACAGTTAAGAATTTCAAGACAGTGACAGCAGAGCAAAGCATGTGCCCCTGAGTGACTACACAAGTCACGTGACTTGCTCAGACACGATACGTTTGAGCTGTCAGCCATTCAGGGAAATTTGAGTAAACTGAATCCCACCAGAGGGACAGCCTTGGAGCTGGAGGGATCCAACTGTGCCCCAGGCTCAGGAACCCACTCGTTCTTTCAGGTGGTCCTGCAGACTGAGCAGAGACAGCTGTATTCTATGAGTGGCAGGGTCTCCAACACCTTGTGTCCTGGCCCCTGTAGCCAAATTTCTCACGTGAGAAATTACAGAACACAGTGTCCGTCCCCTAAGGAAAATCCAAGTTGCTTGATCTGGCGCCACCGTTGCACAAAGGGGAATTCCACGTTGGCTGTCCAAAGATCAGCCCTTCCGCTGTGGTTTGCAGTGTCTGCTGGCCTAGGTCCTCGGAAGGGCGCCCACTCCAGTTTGCATAACCCTTGCTAGATTCAGCCGAGGGGCCAGCCCCAACTGGGGCTCCTTTTAAAGCTCTGACCCACCAGGTCTTTATTCTGAAGCACCTCAACCACAGGGTCAAAGTCACAGGCAGAACCCTGTCCCCTTGGGGCGATTCATAGCATTTTATCAATTACCTGATCCAAGCACTCAACACATTTAACTTGGTATTATAGCAAACTTTGTATGTCGTTATCTCTTCTGTAGACCTGCATACCTGTGGAGGAAACAATCATATAGAATTTCAGAGAAAGAAAGGGCCTTGGACAGCCTTAGAAGAACCTTCTTATTTCATAATTTGAAGTAGGGAGGACTTCCCAGGTGATGCAGTGGATAAGAATCCTCCTGCCAGGGCAGGGGACACGAGTTCCATCCCTTGTCCAGGAAGATTCAACATGCTGCAGAGCAACTAAGTCCATGAGCCACAACTTCTTAGCCAGCTGCTCTAGAGCCTGTGAGCTGCAATTACTGAGCCCCAGTGCTATAACCCCTGAAGCCTGCACACCTAGAGCTTGTGTTCAGCAACAGGAGAAGCCACTGCAATAAGAAGCTCACACTCAGTAGATGTGTATAAGAGACAGGCTCTGGACTGGGCCTGTTGCCACACAGCCCCTGAGGAACCAACGGTTCAGGGAGCCCAGGGGGCTTATTCAAGGGAATACTAGAAATTTCACGCTGGGGAAACTGTGGTAGGTTCTAGATGTCCTAAAGAAGAAGAAATGAAACTCCGTTATCAGCCTTGAAGTAATAGCTGCAAATGAGCACGCAGGGGCCAAGCCCTGAGGGGTTCTTCGTGGAGGTCGTCAGTCCTCTGGTTCCGGCTGGGCACCCTCCTACTTTTCCTGCTTGCATCACTGGCCTGCCGGCTACCGTCGTGGTGACCCTGTTGACAGGCACGCTGGCTGAACCCTGAGTCCAGCAAGCTGAGATTCCACAAGGCAGGCCCACGCGGTTCCCCATCTGTTTTCCACTCTTGGGACAGAATTGTTGCAAGGCACAGGACAATTTTACCAAGAAGGTTGTCCTTTTGCTGAGCATGAGGGTGGCCACGAGGGGATGCCTTCTAAGCCCTTGTACACTCTAGACTGCACCCTCCAAAATCTATCCACACTTTGTCTGCCTAGAGTCTTCTGTAGCTAAAGTAGTGAAATGCATGAATGGAACATTCCAGAAAAATTATTAGGGCCTTTGGTCTCTACCCATGTCCCTCATCCCTGGCATCTTAAAATAACATGTAGGGAAGCAACATGGCAGAAAAGGCTGGTTCTGGCGACATTTGGGTGCTGTGCTAGCTTTGGACAGCCTGCCTCTGAACTTCTTGTCAATGGAAACCAAAAAATCATATCCCTTTCCTTTTAAAGCCCTAGTGAGTCAGACTGTCTTTCCTTTGTAGCTGAATACTGACATTAGGGAATATTTGGAAGCAGGGGGAGAAGAAAGAGGCATTTCCCCTCCTACACGTTCCTCTGATTTCCCAGTTAGTCTGCATGGGAAAAGATTCGCTTAAATTCTATCTAATGAGCACAATCAGACATCTGCCGTGAGTCTGGACTTGAGGGGTAACTGGGCTCATCTGCTCTCAAGGAGCCTGCAGTCTAACAAGCGGCACCTGGATTGTCTCGTGAGCCACAGGCTGAATGTGTCCAGACTGAGGCACCGTCCATCCACAGGTCAGCTCACTCGTTTCCTCCCCTGCTCCGGCTCTTCTCTGGGCTAGAAAGGCCAGCCCAAATCGAACGTGCAGACCACTGACATTAATTTATGTCTCATCTATGTGACCATGTGAGTTTGGGACTTTTTCCAGTGGATTGTAATGCTTTTTCAGATGAATTATACCTTCACGGTCTTGAGACACGGGTATCATCTTTTTTGTTCTTATTGTTTGGTCAATATATAAGCAAAGGATCTTAACTTTTCCCAAAATGTGTGTACCTCTTCTCATATATCATTTTGACACATCAGTTCTATGAGATATATGGGTAGGGAAGACATTGTTGTCTCCATTTATTAATTAAGTAATTGCATCAAGGAGATTGCCTAAATGGTCTCTGACCATTCAGATTGTGAAAATTTTGAGAGGAGAGAGGACAATGGTTTCAAATCAGTGGAGGAAGATCAACAGTTCAACAAATGACTTGAAGTAATTGGCTGCTGTTGCTGCTGCTGTTGCTGTTGCACAGTGTTGGACACTTCAGTCGTGTCCAACTCTGTGCAACCCCTTAGACGGCAGTCCACCAGGCTCCCCCATCCCTGAGGTTCTCCAGACAAGAACACTGGAGTGGGTTGTCATTTCCTTCTCCAATGCATGAAAGTGAAAAGTGAAAGGAAAGTTGCTCAGTCGTGTCCGACCCTCAGCAACTCCCTGGACTGCAGCCCACCAGGCCCCTCCATCCATGGGATTTTCTAGGCAAGAGTACTGGAGTGGGGTGCCATTGCCTTCTCCGGAAGTAACTGGCAACACACTCCAAAACAAAGAAGGCAGAAGCTTACCCTCACCCTACCTAATGGATTATAGAAGAAAGAAAGAAATGGCTCTGTCCTCCTCCTCTGGCCTGCCGGTGCATGCATGTGCGCGTGTCCACGTCTGTGTGAGTGTGTCTTTAATATTTGAAATTATAAGAAGAAAGTGGGAAAGACTCAGCTTGCCTTTCCGAGCTGCTGTCCCTGTTTCTCTGAGTGCTTGCCTGTGTCTAGACCTGCCCAGGTCCAGGCTCCTCCAGCCCCATTCTGGGCTCACAGGATACTCTCCTATGCTCATCCCGACACAGGAAAAAGGAAGCTATGTGCCTAGCACGTTCCACAGGCCAGACCCTGTACTCGGCACGAGGTATATAGGATAATGAAACAGCGCCGGGTCTCAGAGAGCTCCCACTGACTAGCAGAGGCAGTGGGGTACATGGATGATAGCAGCAGTTACTGTTGATTGAGTAGCATAGGGGGGCACAGGGCACAGTGGCAAACTGGGTAAGAGGGGGTCTGCCCGCCTGGGTCCAGAAGTAGGCCTCTGGCCTGAAGGATCTGCCAGGCTGAGTCTGCACCCAGAACACCCATCTCTGAGAAAGGTTAGCCCTGCGGGCTAAAGCAGACACAACCCAGATAACCCAGGAGCCAAGAGGTGAGGGGCAGGGCAAAAGGGGTGCAAAAGCCAGCCCCTGACCCCTTCGCTCATTTTCCTAGCGGCCAAAGTCAGAACTCTTAGCTAAGCCCAGTGTAAATATGGCAGGAGCAGCAATTCCTGAGTCAGTTCTACACCTGTATAATTTTTTAATTTTATTAAAGCTCTAGTCAATGTATAATGTGTTAATTTATGCTATACTGCAAATCAGTTATACATACATACATACATATATATATATATGTTCTTATTCATTTTCTTTTCCATTATGGTTTATCACTGGACATGGAATATAGTTTCATGCCTATTTCTAAAACTTCTCTCTCCCTTCATGAGTCTTAGATTTCTGCCTTGACATTCCCCAAAGGGTGGGAAGCGAGGCTACAGCCCGCTGCTCCAGCGTGGGCCTGGACCCTCTCCCTCCTTCCTGCCCCTGCCCACTCACAACAGCCCCAGTACATTTGTCCACCTTGTCTGGTGCGGTGAGCTTCTTTAATGGGGAAGGCTCGGAACCCAGGGCCACCAATGCTGATGCAGGAATGCAAGGAAATAACAGAAACGCTGCAGACACCCTACGTCTGGATCCATGAGTTACCTCCCTGATCCCCTGCTCATGTGAAGCCCAAAGGCGCCCCAGCAGGCAGGAGGCAGGTACTGCTGCGCCCTCAGGATGGACAGAAAACAGGCAGAGGAGGGTCAAGTGACTTGCCCAGGTTTAAAGCGTGGCGGAGCCCAGGCCTCCTGGCCCCTGGATCTGAGTTCCTCACGGGAGAGGCGGGGAGAAGCCCCTCCAGAAGGGGGAGTCAAGGCACAGTCTCCACCCTTTCCTGCTTACTCCACTCCTGCACGCGCGCGCGCACACGCACACACACACACACACACACACAAACGCGCAAATCCAAAGAAAGACAACTTTGGAAGGAGAAGGGATAGGGAAGAGAGGAGAAAGAGACCTCATACCCAGAGCCTCCAAAGAATCTCAACTTATTTTTCCTTGTTAGTTCTGCTTCTTTCTCCCCATTTTTCAAGTGTGAATCTCCACCCAAAGCAGTTCACAACCCAGAAGAAACCTAATGCCTCTTTAAGCCAAAGTTTCCATTCTGCACCCTGGGGCCAGTGTCGAGTAGGGACTAGTTGGCCTGCAGGTCAGGCAGACCTAAGTGCAGATTCTGGCTCCCTCCTCCGGCGCCCATGCACAGGGTACCTGACACCTCTGTGTCTCAGCTAGTTCACTGCACAGTGGCGGCGAGGGTCACGGTGACTGGAGGCACAGCTTCCAGTGAGCGTGGACTACTCCTCCTAACTCCCCCTGAGGATGGGGCAACAGAGGGGGTTAGAAGCATAGATCTGAGAGTCTAAATGAACCAGGGCCAGGGAAGGAATCTGGAACACACCCCATGTCCCTGACTGTCCTCTGGGAAGCTGGCCACTTTGAGTACTCCTGGAACATAAGAGACCCCGAAGGCAGCTTTGAGGACATTTAGCTCACATCTTTGTTTTCATTTGGGGAAAGTGAGGCCTGGAGAGTGGAGGTAACTTCCCAACCCAGCAAGAAGAAACCCTGAATATCAACCCAGGTTGAGGAGTTGATATTATTTCTTAATCACATTGTATTCTGGAATGGCCAATTTGCCCTCGTCACTGTGATCTAGAGACACGTGAATGGAACCCACAACTGTGGGTCCCTGCGTACAGAACAGCTGTTCACCCCAGGAAATCAACTTTTTTTTAATTAAGAGAAGTTGAACATTATTTTAAAAGGGAGAGAGAGGTAGTTTCTCCTAAAAATAGCCATATGCAGAAGTTCATTTTTCACCCGTCTGTTTTGCTTACGATGCAATATTTAAAAACTTTTGAGTAAGAGGTTCACCAGATGCAAAGCTGGAGAGGTCTAGGGAAGGGAGGGGCAAAGAAACCTTTGCCAGGAAATCTGTGACACTGTGGCTTTTTGTGAATGGGAGGCCTCACACAATATAAAAGGGGGCACATTAGGTGAAGGTCTACACAACAGGGGCTTGCTTTTGCAAAACCAAACCACAAGTCCGACTCAACGAAGAAGACAGAGCTCCGTCATGCCCAGCAGCTCAGCCCTGCTCTGTTGCCTGGTCTTCCTGGCTGGGGTGGCAGCCAGCCGAGATGCGAGCACCCCGTCTGTCAGCAGCTGTACCCACTTCCCAGCCAGCCTGCCCCACATGCTGCGGGAGCTCCGAGCTGCCTTTGGCAGAGTGAAGACTTTCTTTGTGAGTACAAAGCCCTCCTGTCCTTCCTTTCTCCCTTAGGACTGCAGGAAGAGCTATTCTGCAGGCACTCACAAGAGCCTGCTTTTCACTCACCTCCACCCCTCAAAGCTGAAATTCTTAAGAGTCCCTGGTCAAACAGTGGGTTCGTGAGTTAATCTGAGCTCTGGTGATGCAGCAGATTGTGCAAGAAAAGTTGTCTTTAAAAATGTAAAGGCACTATCTAGCCTATGCTAGGAAATCTGTAAAGGATTCCTCTGGAGCTCAGTACCTCATTGGCTGGGAGAGATCTGATTGGAGGTGAAGATGTTCCCAAAACCCCATGGCAGGGATACAAAAGTTGCCTCAGCTTGGAGGGCTTCTAGAACCTGAAAGGTAGATGGTTGGGGGTAGCACATACAGGGGGAGACCTGCAGAAGATGCATGCCTCTCCCAGGGAACGGTCAGCGCTGCAGCTGGATGTTGGCAGGGAGGAGACAGCAAAACAGAGGGTGCTGAGGGGTTGGCAATGAGAGTCCCTGCACACGTGATGCAGCTCTACAGAAAGAAGCCTGGGACCTAGGCAGACTTCTGCCTTGCCTTCAAAATCAGCCAGGTTTTTAAAAGAACTTGATCCCCTGAGGAAGGACCTGGTTTAACTAAGGGCTTCAGCGCTGTTGAATGTCCTGTTTCAAAAGCCCTCCTGTCCCTTTTGGAGACAAGGCTGTGTTGATTAAAAATCAAAACGTCTCTCGATAAAAGGATATCAGAAAGACAGTCATTCTCAGCATTGCTCCAAACCTTGGGTTCACTCTCCTTGTGTTCTTCTTGCAGCAAATGAAGGACCAACTGAACAACTTGCTGTTGACCCAGTCTCTGCTGGATGACTTTAAGGTGAGAGCTGGGGTGCGTGCGTTTGGCGGTGGCAGGGAGCGTGTGGTGTGCCTGAGGGAGGCTCTGCTTCCTCGCCTGCAGGGAGCTGGGTCTGCTTCCTTCACTTCAAAAAAAGGAGAAGTGGGAAGATCTTAACTCAGCACATAGCCAGGGGGAGGCAGGGAGTTGGGTGTTGCCAAGGGCTTCGTCCCAGGGGGTGGTGGCCACTGCACAAGGTCCCTGGGGAACAAAGCCATCCTCTCAGGCAGTGTCGCCCTTCCTCCTGGGTCACCACCCGCCTTGGCTTCTGCTCTCAGGGTACCTGGGCTGCCAAGCCTTGTCGGAAATGATCCAGTTTTACCTGGAGGAGGTGATGCCACAGGCTGAGAACCACGGGCCTGACATCAAGGAGCACGTGAACTCACTGGGGGAGAAGCTGAAGACCCTCCGGCTGCAGCTGCGGCGCTGTGTGAGTAGCAGGCTGACTGTGGCTCTTCTGGGCTCGTCCTGAGACCTCCTCTTCAAGTCCTGCTCTCGCCGGGAGATCCCAGGACCCCGGCCGGCGGGTGCCCTGCCCCTCCGGAGCCCCAGGCCTGGCTCAGCTCTCTCGGAGCCGCGGGTGGGGGTGGCTGCTGAATGCTTACATGTGAAGATTTGCAATAGCTTTCCTGTTATTTGTGAGTCATTCGTGGGTTATTAGCCAGTCCCCAGTCTCGACGTGAAAGGGGCCCAGAGCTTCAGCCAGGGCTCCCTTGTCCCTGGGGACTGAGGCCCTTGGCCCCACGGGAGCAGGCAGAGGCGGAGGGCCCAGGAGAGGGAAAGCCCCTTCCTCTTCTTCTCAACCTTTTGAAAGCAGAGCTTCAGGTGGGGCTGGCTGACTGCCAGGACTGTCCTGAAGGGCCAGAGGTCTCCTTGGTCCCAGGCTACGGTCTGTGAATAATCCCCCAGGATTACTGATCCCTCCAACTGCAATGATATCCTCCCGACCGATTTCCTCTGTTTCCTCGCCGATGTTGAGAAATCAGTTGGGCTCTATTTGCAGGACAGCGCTAGGCAAGGGTGTTGGCTGGCAGCGCTGACCCTGTGTCTCTGCTCCACAGGGCACTTAGAAATGGTCCTTGGGGCTGGGACCAAGGAGGGGGACAGGCCAGAAGTGGGACAGGATGGAAGAAGGGCTGGCTCAGCAGTCTGGTTGGCACTGGGATGCGCCTGGAAGGAAACTCCAAGACGGAGGTGTTGATGCAGCCTTGTTAACGGTGGAGAGGAGCTCCTAGAGACTCACATGCCGCCTGGCCCCTGCCTTGCTCTGCTGCTTCCCTGCCTGGCGGGGAAAGGTGCCCAGCTCAGTCCTCCCCGAGCTGCAGTGAGGGCCTTCAAGATGAGCTGGCCTCCTCCTGCTCCCAGGCTGTCTCCCAAGCACAGTGCATCCGGGACCGGGCGCCAATGTTGCTTATACTCTTTCCTTTTCCACAGCATCGTTTTCTGCCCTGTGAAAACAAGAGCAAGGCGGTGGAGCAGGTGAAGAGAGTCTTCAGTAAGGTAAGCCTGGGCTGCTGGCAGGAAGGGCCTGAGGACAGTGACCTCCATCCACTCCCGAAGGGGCAGAGGTGGGCAGGTGCTCAGCAGGCCCTGAACTTTGCTCAGAGGGAGTGTGGGAACCTGGCAAGTGGGGTGACCTCTTCATCCAGTGAGGGGCTGCCACCTCAGTTACATTTGTTTTCTGTGAAGTGTCTTTGGGGCTTTCTAAATGACTGCTCCCTCCCTTCGCAGGCCTGCTGGTTGGGCCAGCCTGCCAGCTGTGAACACAGTGAGCGGGGTGCTGGGGAGAGTGACTGAGGAAACAGAAAGTAGCTTGTTGGGATCCAGCCTGCAGCTGCACGTGCAGGAAGCTGACACGAGTAAATGCACTTAGAAACACACTCGGGGGCGCAGCCCGAGCGCCCCTGAGCCCAGAGCAGAAAGCAGAGCTCTCCTTACCTGACTTGACCCCTCTCTTTCCACCAGCCAGTCACATACAAGGTGCCTAAGAATCTCAGCTCCCAGACAAAGTGGCCTTTCTCACTTCCAACTGTCCATGAGCTCTTCTACCCCATTTTCCAGAAGCTGTGGGGCCTATGTCCTCCTCGTGGGTGGGGGACAGACCCTGGGCAGGTTCCAGCATCAGGGGCCATAAAACCCCCTGCAGTAGGTCAGAGCCTGCTCACTCCACTGGGAGGGGAACATAAACAGGAACAAGGCTACCTTTCTCTCTCTCTCTCTCTCTCTCTCATTGTCTTTCTTTCAAAATAGTTCCGCTAATGTGTTTTCATCAGATATTAAATAAGCGTCATGTGAGCACATGATCTTTAAAATTGCTGAAAAAATCACCATTTGAAAAACTGCACTTTGCAGTGAACGTTCTTCTTGCTGCCCACTGGGCAAGGTCCAGGCCAACGCATAGCCTTTGCTGACAGTCGGGCATCTCTCCAGATGCCCAGAGTCTGTCCTTCATCTCTCAATGCAAGCAAGCTAATGCAGCCTCTGGGCCCAGGGTCCTGACCATCCCAGCAGGGACCCACTCACTTGCTCAGAGGGAGTTTTCACTGAACACGTCTTCTCTCCTCACACAGCTCCAAGAGAAGGGTGTCTACAAAGCCATGAGTGAGTTTGACATCTTCATCAACTACATAGAAACCTACATGACAATGAGGATGGAAAACTGAAGCATTCTAGGGAAGACCTCCAGGATGGTGACTCTGCGAGACTCCCTGACATCAACGGAAGACCTCTGAAATCCGATCCAGGGTCCTGGGAGAGCAGAGCCAGCTTCCTGGAGACCTCTACTATGCCTCTCCCCTAGAGTATTTATTACCTCTGATACCTCAGCTCCCACATCTATTTATTTACTGAGCTTCTCTGTGAGCTATTTAGGAAGAAGCCGAATTTTATACTTTTTTTTCAATATTTATTAATTTCACCTGTGTTTAAGCTGTTTCCATAGGGTGATACCCTATGGTATTTTAGTGTTTAAAAAGAAATTGTAAGTTATATAAAGAAATGTTCCTTGTGGAGCCAGCTGCAGTTTCCATTCCAAGCCTAACCATGCTTGCCAGTTGTTGGGCTGTTTTCCCTGACCGCCCTCTAGTTTCTCTTGTCCCTGGACCCACCTGGGTCCCTGGGCTCCCTGAGTGTTATCGAGACTCTTACGCTCTTAGGAAGAGAAACCAGGGAGCCGCTTTGACGATTAATATTCCAGCGGCTCTGAGGGATTCCCCCGACCTCATTCCCCAACCACTTCATTCTTGAAAGCTGTGGTCAACTTGTTATTTATAACAACCTAAAATTGGTTCTAATAGAACTCAGTTTGAACTAGAAGCAACTCAATTCCTCTGGGAATGTTCATTGTTTGTCTGTCTTCATAGCAGATTTTAATTTTGGGTAAATAAATGAGTCATTAAAACCACGTTATGGTGTCAGTTGACTTCTGTCTGGCTAAAAATGTTCCCTCGAAGTTTCCAAGATAGAGGAGAGTGGATGAATGGATTCTGCATTCCAGGGAAAGAAAGCTGGATACCACCTCCTGGAAAAGGGAAGCCTCCAAACCTGATCAGGGAAAAGCGGCCGCCCCTTCAAATGCCAAAAGCGAAGGCCACCATCGTTCTTCCCACAGCGTCAATCC
Source organism: Madoqua kirkii (assembly GCA_006408675.1). Classification (NCBI taxonomy): domain Eukaryota; kingdom Metazoa; phylum Chordata; class Mammalia; order Artiodactyla; family Bovidae; genus Madoqua; species Madoqua kirkii. Next base: position 19,449 of record SJYC01090465.1, on the reverse strand, counting down.
TTTAAAGAATCATCCTTCGTGATCATGCTTATTTTCAAGGCTAAGGATGAGGTTCTGTACATACCAAAATTGAAAAGCTAGGCAGAGGAAGATTCCAGCGTTTTGGTTTGGGGACTTTGGTGGGGTTTTGTTTGTCTTGTTTTTTGCTATTCTTGCCTGCTTCTTCAAGCTCCAGAGTTCCAGGGGTGAATATTAATTTGCTTGGGTTATTGTGAGGATTAAGATAAAGGGGCACATGTCTCCGGACCCTAGGAGATGGTCCTAGGGCACACAGTTGGCTGTCATTAGTATTCACACCTAAAATCTTCTACCAGATTCTCCTTGAGCTGAGCTCAGAGGCAACAGGCTGGACACAGTCGGGTGGAATATAAGCAAGGTGGCCCAAGGATTCAAGCTGCTGTATTTCTGCTCTCTCCTTGAGCTGCCAGACAAACCTGAGATCGGCTTCAGACTGCGGTCTGCTGGGAGGGGCATGGTGGCTGGGGAAGCCCTGCTCAAAGCCCATGACTCGAGGCAGAGAGGGGAAAGAAGGGCTGAGGAACCCCAACCCCCCTCACTCTCTGCTCAGGCAGTCCTGGTCTGGGGGAGGGTGGGAGCCGAGCGGCTGTGGTCAGTTTTTCAGTAAAACCTGACTCACTCCGGTTAAAGTAACCATAGGAAGGAAGTGGGAAGCATCAAAGCTGAAATTCTGAGATGAAAGGTTAGGGTTGAGAATGGAGGCTAGCATTTAAGAGAATAAAATGTGTCTGCAGCAACACGCATGGACCTAGAGATTGTCATACTGAGTGAAGCAAGCCAGGCCAGGCAGGGAAAGGGAAATATCTCCCAACGATTCTTATATGCTGAATCTAAAAAGAAACAGTACAAATGAGCATATTTACAAGTCAGAAACAGTCTCACAGACTGAGAGAATGAGCTTATGGTTACCAGTGGGGAAGAATGGGGGGAAGGGATAGTTAGGGAATTGGGCATGGGTGTGTACACACTGCTTAGCAGCAAGGACCTCCTGTCCAGCACAGGGAACTCTGCTCAATGTTAAGTGCCAGCCTGGATGGGAGGGAGTTTGGGGGAGAATGGATACATGTGTATGTATGGCTGATTCACTTCAGTCACCTGAAACCATCACAACATTGTTACTCAGCTATGCAACCATTCTAAATCACTTCAGTCGTGTCCGACTCTGTGCGACCCTATGGACTGTAGCCCGCCAGGTTCCTCTGTCCATGGGCTTCTCCAGGCAAGAATACTGGAGTGGGTTGCCCTGCCCTCCTCCAGGGAATCTTCCCCACCCCGGGATCAAACCTGGGTCTCATAGGTCTCCCGCATTAGCAGGCAGGTTCTTTACGACTACCGCCGTCTGGGAATCCCTAATCAGCTATACTCCACTATAAAATAAAAAGTTAAAAAACAAAAAAGGATGGAGGCTAGCAGAAGAAAATGGGAGAAGGAGGAAGGCACTCTATATTGAAAGGGAGATGAAGCCTTGAGCCCCTCTGCTGGGAAAGCTCAGGTGGCTGGGCTCACTGACAGGTAATGCACTTGAACTTTGGTTTGAGGTTGACACCTCGCGTGAGGGAAGTGGGCATCTGAAATCAACAGAAAGAAACTCACCTAGAGAAGCCACACTGCTGATAAGATGCTGAGAAAAACTATGACTTCTTGAGCACTTCTTTTGAGCCAGTCCGTTCTAGGCATGCACAATGTGCACCCGTTACACTTGATATTTTGCTGCTGTTTTCCATAAGAAGAAACTGATGCTCAAAAATGTCGATCACCACAAGAGTGATGTGGAGAATGGACCAATGAGAACGGAGGCACGAGACACCTTTCTCTTTATACCAATTACCTGTCATTGCACCCCTTGCCCCCGCCTGTATAGCAGCTCAGAACAACAAAGGTCTGTGACTTCACAGTTTCTACAGGTCAGGAATCTTGGGACAGTAAGGGTCTCGAAGGAGGCTGTAGTCAAAATGACAGCTGGGGAAGCAGTCACTGGAAGTCTTGCCCGGGGCTGGATGATCACATGCCCAACAGCACACTCACAGGGCTGTTGGCAAGTGGCCTCAATGCGTCACTGGCCACTGGCAGGGGGCCTTGGCTTCCTGCCACATGAACCACTGCACACAGCTTCCTGGGCGTCTTCACGACACGGCAGCTGTCTCCCTGAGCCAATGATCCAAGGTGGGGGCCGGGAGGAGGACAGGGTGGGTCACGGTACTGTTTTGACCTAACCTCAAAAACGCATACCATCACTTCTGCTGCATTCTATTTGTTAGAAGCACATCATTAAGGATATTCCAGGGGAGAGGAATTAGATTCCACCTTTGGAAGGACAGAGCATCGGAGAATCTGTGGACATGTTTTAAAACTACTACACCCTTCTAAGAATTTAGAAGAATTGCTTTGAACCATCCATCAGGCTTCTGGATTGTTAAGGGGAAGTAGGAGATTTGGATAGATATCAGAGTGTGTGGATAGGTCATCATCAAGGATCCTACCTTCTTCGGTCCTCTCTTATAGGTTCAATCTAATATAATTACTTCTCTGAGCCTCAGCGTCTCATCTGGAAAATGAGCAAAACTTGTTTTCCAAGTGTTGTGAACTGAATGAGTCGCCTCAAAATGTATGTGGTAAAGCCCTAACCCCCAGTGTGATGGCATTTGGAGATGGGGCCTTTGGAAGGGAATTAGAGTTAGATGAGGTCATAAGGATGGGGACTTTGTGATGAGATGAGTGTCCTAATAAGGAAAGATGGCAGAGAGCTCATGCATGTGTGGCCTCTGAGTCTTCTCCCTCCTCCCAAGCACAAAGAAAGGAGATCATGTGAGGAGAAGAGGCTTCGGAATGAAACCTTCTTTGCCAGCACCTTAATCTTGGACTTTCAGCCTTCAGAACTGAGAAAAATAATGTCTTTTGTTGAAGACAGTCGGTCTCTAGCACTTTGTCACGGCAGCTTGAGCTGACTAACACACCAGGTGTGAGGTCAGAGTCAAGAGGAGTGTCAGGTATGAAGATGCCCTTGTGTTTTGAATGGACATGAGATGCAGAGATGAGGCTTGGACGGGGACTTTGCTTCCTATCTTTATTCTCTAAGAAGATCAGACCTCCTCACTTCCTCCCATGTCCGCCAGTCCCCTCACGGCAGAGGTTGGCTGTCAGTGGAGAGTGAGACTCTGCTTGTCTGTGGTCCCAGCTGCGGAGGGGAGGCAGGTGGGCCCCGTGAGATCAGCTCCCCAAATCTGTGATGACAGTGTGGTCACCCTCTGAACAAAGGCAGGATCTAAGAGAAAGCCAGAGTGTCCTTCCACCCTGGGGGCGAGGCACAATCTGGAAGGAAGGGATGAGGTCAAAGACGAACAGAAAGAGGAAAGAGGAGGAGCGGCCGGATGGCAGAGCTGCCCATTCCATGGCCTGTTTCCCCTCAAAACACTCCGCAGGTGGATTTGACTGTTGAACAGGGGAACCAGCTCTAGTCCTGGGGCAAGTTAGGGAAAAGCAGACGTAACCCTACAAGGAAACAGGAGCTGGATCATAAGAACATACACCCAGAATCTTAAATGGCAGAAAGATCTTTGAACTCACATAAACTACATAACTGGCTGCAGAATGACCCAGTCAGCTCTGTATCTCTGAGTGGCTGGTGGGTCCCAGGTGGTATGTACTCCATTATTTAATGCTCCTTTTAAGAACTAACTCACTTGATGACTTTACATACCTTGTCTGGGCCTCATTTTCCTCAATAATAAGGTAAGGAACTAGGCCTAGACCAATGGTTTCATTTCCCTCAATAATAAGGTAAGGAACTAGGTCTGGACCAATGGTTTCGGACTGGGGCCATGCATGTGGGTTCTTAAAGGTACTCATGGGCTGGAAGAGGATTGTCTTTGAATAACTTTCAAAATTTGAAGAAGTCTAGTGGGAATTGTACATCTGTCACCCCTACCTCCCATAAGTCTGTCCACACTCCAAAAAAGCCGTAGTACATGCTTGACTAAAGTAATAGCCACTTTGTATGGAAAAACAGGTTACTCTTTGCTGATCGAAAGCTCTCCTTGGTAGTTATGTATCACACCTTTGATAAACCATCAGAAAATGGAATCATTTCCTTAAAAACACACTTAACCAGTCAAAATAGTTTAAAACAGACTGTCTGAGGAAAATTGGTTCCAGCAGTCCAAAAGGTGTAAAACCAGTAAGTTCCCTTCAAGCCCTGAGCTCCTAATCCCAGCGTCAGGTTTTCAGTCACCCAGACCCATTTGAACTTAAACCCTCCTCCAGGACATGTTCTTTGTCTACAGGGTCTGCATGGAGTGGGGGGGGGGGGTGGTTTCCAAACAGCTTCCCAGTGATCTGTGTGTTGTCAGTAGCTCCCCTCTCCAAGCAGGGCTGAGCATCCACAGAGCCTTGAGCTTCCAGAAGCTCGGCACTCTGGCTAGAGAGGATATGGGAATAACACAGACTACTTCTCATTCCACAGCACCTGAATGACATGGGCAGGCTCTGGAATCTGCTCAGTCTTGGCTGCAAGCCACATAACCTACTTCAGTATTCTCTGTAATACAGAGAGAGCAATCATTCCTTCAAGGTGCTGTTGTCGTAAGTGAAAAAGGCGTGAATACATGTAAAGCGCAGAGTAACTAATTAAAGCAGCTCCAGGCTTCCAGGGAGGTAAAGAATTCACCTGCCAGCGCAGGAGACGCAGGCTCAATCCCTGGGTCAGGAAGATCCCCTGGAGTAGAAAATGGCAACCCACTCCAGTATTCTTGCCTGAAAAATCCCATGGACAGAGGAGCCTGGCAGGCTGCAGTCCACAGTCACAAAGAGTCAGACATGACTGAACAGCACAGCATGCTCTTTAGATATTTGGGGAAATGCCCACGTGAGAGATGGTAAGATCAGTGCTATGCTAACACCATGGACAAGAGCCGGACATCCCGTGTGCCGTTCACTAGACCTGTACCTTCCGTTATGACACCTTCTTCCTCCCTGCTCACCACTTTCAAGAGGAAAGCAAAATGAACCGTTGAAGAAGAGAAAAGGGAGATGATAGTTTTTTGAGTGCTTGAAGTTGGACTCAGAAATATTCGGCTTGATAAAGTTAAAAAATATACATATGAATTACAGTCATTAGAATTGCATAAGACCTGGCTGGAGAAGGAAATGGCACCCCACTCCAGTATTCTTGCCTGGATAATCCCATGGACAGAGGAGACTGAGTGGGCTACAGTCCGTGGGGTTGCAAAGAGTCGGACACGACTGAGTGACTTCACTTCACTTCACTTCACTTAGGAGCCTGGTGGGCTGCAGTCCATGGGGCTGCTAAGAGTCAGACACAACTGACTTCACTTTCACTTTTCACTCTCAGGCATTGGAGAAGGAAATGGCAACCCACTCCAGTGTTCTTGCCTGGAGAATCCCAGGGACAGGGGAGCCTGGTGGGCTGCCGTCTATGCAGTCTCACAGGGTCGGGCCCGACTGACACGGCTTAGCAGCAGCAGCAGTGGCAGTAAACTGCTTAACATAAACACCTAATTTCATTCAGAGCAGCAGTAGTTGCACATTACATTAAATACAGATTAGATTAACTATGTAGAAAGTTTCGCTTGATTATAACACTGAGCTTCGTTCATACATGCTCATTATTCATCATTGTTATTTCCCTAACAACCTGAAAAATGAGTCAGCCTACTGCCCTGCTTTTTCTTTTACCACTATTAAGAAAAAAAATTTTTTTCCCAAGATCAAAAGACCATTGTATAACAGAGCCCAGAGTTTGTCCCATATACAACCTGGAATGGCATGTCTATCTGAAGATATCTTCCTGGATTATGGGGGCAGGGGTGGGGAAGGATATCATTTCCCCAGCCAGATCCTATCAAATTTCTCCACTAGGGTTTAATTAGTGACTGAACTTAGTTAGCATGCAGCATAAATAACTAATCAAGTCACCTGATAGAATAATTTCCACATACAGGGAACACGGGCACACCCACGGCAGATTCACGTCAACGTATGGCAAAACCACGACACTATTGTAAAGTAGCCTGCAATGAAAATAAAGAAATTTTTTTAAAAAAGAATAATTTCTACATACATATGTGACAAAGATGAGGTTCAAATAAAAACAGGCAGACTGGGCTCCTCTCTGGGCTTTGCCTCAAATCAGAATTGTTGTGAGAGGTATATTTACTCACTCAGAACCTGTTATGCTGTGAGTGCTATGCTGAGGGCTGAAGAAAAAGGCAGTGAGACAGACATGGACTCCACCTTCATGGATTTCATAGTGAGGGGTGGAAATAGACATTACAAAGTTAACAACACAGTTTTATTATAATTGTGATGTCAACTAAATGAGAAATAGGAACTTTTAATAGAGCAACTCACTCCACTCAGGTTAGAGGGAGGCTTCCATGGGAAGGTGACGTTCACCTAGACATGGAGAGTGAGTGGGAGCTGGCCAACAAAAAGGGAGGCGATGAGATCATTAGCAGGGAGAACCGTGTATTAAAGACCCCTTGCAGGGTGGGAGGGAGAGGGAGGCAGAGGGGAGGTTCAGGAGGGAGGGGACAGACGTATGCCTATGCTGATTCATGCTGAGGTCTGGCAGAAGCCAACTCAATTCTGTTAAGTAATTATCCTTCAATTAAAAAACAAACAATTGTAATTTTTTTTTTTAAGTAAAGGCTGAAGAATTGATGCTTTTGAACTGTGGTGTTGGAGAAGACTCTTGAGAGTCCCTTGGACTGCAAGGAGATCCAACCAGTCCATTCTAAAGGAGATCAGCCCTGGGTGTTCTTTGGAAGGAATGATGCTGAAGCTGAAACTCCAGTACTTTGGGCACCTGATGAATAGAGTTGACTCATTGGAAAAGACTCTGATGCTGGGAGGGATTGAGGGCCGGAGGAGAAGGGGACGACCGAGGATGAGATGGCTGGATGGCATCATGGACTCGATGTACATCTGAGTGAACCCTGGGAGATGGTGATGGGCAGGGAGGCCTGGCGTGCCACAGTTCATGAGGTCGAAAAGAGTTGGACACGACTGAGAGACTGAACTGGACGGAACTGAACTGAAAGATCCCTTAGAACTGAGAATAATGAGAGTGGGTGTCTCTGAAGCAAGGGTGATTTTACTGATAGCTGGACCAGAACTCTTTCAGGACCCTCTGCCCTCTCCATACCCTCTCATAATCTGAGGCTTGGAAGTAGGACAGAACTTATACTGTTTAAGGAAATAAAAAATGAAGCCCGATACCTGAGGGACACCATGCTTGAGGGAGAGAGATTTAAGATGAGCTCGAAGCAATGGGCAGGGGTAAAATTTTCAGACTTTAACCTAAGAGAAAAGGGAAGCTACTGAAGGCTATTAGGTAGAGAGAAAAATACGTACCTTCTGAACGAGACCACGTAGGGGCCATTTGCTAGCAATCCAGACAAGAGGAAATTGCAGTCTGGACTAAGGTGGTAAGAAACAGGAATTGAGAGAAGTGTGAGTGATCAGATACTCAGCAACTACCCAGATGAGAGTGGTGGTGGCAGGTGATGACCCAAAGAAACCTCAGATTTCTGACTTGAACAACGGGGTGGAGAAGAAGCCGGTTTGCAGAGAAGGGTCATACACTTGTCAACTTCAAATTGGCACCTGCCGAGGGTGCTTGCCATTTACCCCTCCAAGGATTAAATCCTGTGCTGCTGTAACTGCTGAACTTCAATACAGCAGTGTGTGTTGTGTTGGGAGGTCAGGGCGGAAATCGGGACTGAGGCACTCTGTGCTCTGGAAAAACTGGCAGAACAGGTCTTCAGATAGTTGGATATTTTTAGGAGCTGATTTTATGAGCCCAATTTTTGCATCTCCTCAAATCTAGAAAAGCGCTAAATTCCTTCATGATGACATCTGCTCCTAGTGACTAGCAGAAAACTTTTGGTAAGATAAGTGCTTGATTGCATGCATGCCCCCTTCACCCAAATGGCACATATACTGACCTTCCCCTCTCCAGCCTGCCCCACCTCTTTGGAGCAGTTTCTCAGAGCCATCCAAAGTGCTGTCTCCCGGCTATGGTCCTGATTTTGCCCCAAATAAAACTCAACTTGCAACTCTCACATTGTGCTTTTTTTTTTTTTTTTTGAGTTGACACCCTCTACATTGACCCGTCGAGTCGGAGTTGCCTCTGAGGTTTTGAGTGAGTATGTCCAGAGTGGTCGGCTGGACAGAGACAGAGTCTGGAGATAAATTGCAGCAGGCCGGCTGTCACTGCAGTAGAGACGGAAAGTGAAACGACGGCCTGGAGCGAATCGCCAAGGGGAAGAGTGCAGAGTGACGAGAGAGTCCAGAACCAAAGCCCAGAGAAGCCAGACATTTATAATTCAGAGCAGGAGAGGCTGGAAAGCAACTGGAAAGAGTGACCTGAGCGGTAAAAAGAAATACGAGAAAAGTGGCATCCCTGAGGACAAGGGGAAAACTGTGCCAAGCGGCAAGGAGGAAAATGCTACTGGGAAGCCAAGTAAGATCCAGGCCAAAGAGCCTCTGCTGGATGCAGCAAGTGGGGGCCCTGGTGACGTCATCTCCAAGACCGTAGGGGAGTAGCGAGTGGTCAGATAGGTGGGGTTGTACGAATGGTGGGGGGTGGGGGAGTGAGGACAAGTGTGGACAGCTCTGCTAAGACTCTGGGCCAATCGGGGAGGAAATGCAGCTGAAGACAGAGGAGTGAGATGGGAGAGCCCCTGAACACAGAGTCTTCAGAAAGCAGGAGCAGGTGGGACGAAGGGAAAAGCAAGGCGGCGGGGGGGGGGGCCTTTGAAATGAGGAGGAGCACGTCCACAGAAGAACAGGAAGGAAGCAGGGACAGTGGGTACAGAAGCATCTGGGCTGAAGATTCGTGGCAGGAAGTTGAGGTTGTTTCCATCAGATGGTTTCTATTCTCTCTGAAGAGTCAATAAGGACCAGAGAACACAAGAAGGTCTGAGGGGAGAAATAAAGATTTGAGATGATGTTGTCAAAAATGTGGGAAGCAAACAACTTGCAAGAAACATGGCAGATTTCCAGGCAGTGCAGAGCCCAGTTGAAATAAAAAAAAAAAAAGCAAAAATTGAAGTGTTCTGCCAGGTTGTATCACCTTTCTCAGGATTGTCATGGCAGCCTAGAGTAAGCTTGGAGACTGTGGAATTGTTTTGCTCCATGAGTATCTCAGAAGGACAAGTAACAGAGGACACTGAGTGTACACCTAAGAGCCGGATTAGACAGTTGGATCCAGGATTCAGAGTTGACTAATAAAGGGAAGATAGGAGAGGATTGCTGAAAAGAGATCATGCAGATGAGCCAGGCAAGGATCCGGAGGGTGCGGAGATCAGGGAATAGTAGTGGTGGTAGCATCTGAAAAGCCAAGAAGAGGCAGTGAACAGAGTGGAAAGACTAAGCAAGGGGATTTGGGAGGCTGGATAGCTTTCATGACAAAGCCCAGGCTACAGATCTTACAGCGGATGACTGAGTAAAGGCAGAGGAAAAGCTCATTGGAAATGTGGAGGTCGTGGAGTGGAAAAGCCACGTTTTGGGTAAGTCATCTGCAAGGGCACCGAAGTGACCCAGGCTCGAGGCAGCAGAAGGGAGGTCAGCAGAATGCGGTCCAAGGAGGAGCACAGAGAGGCATCCACAGCATTGGTGGCTGAGAGCGGGAGCCGGAAGGCTGGACCGGGGCCTTATTTCCACACATGTCCCGCTATCAGTTCCATGCACTGCACATACAACCACTTTAGATTTTCTAAATCTTAGAGGACACTGAAGTGGTCTGCCATTCCCTTCTCCAGTGGACCACATTGTGTCAGTCCTCTCCCCCATGCCCGCCTGTCTTCGGTGGCCCCACAGGGCATGGCTTAGTTTCATTGAGTTAGACAAGGCTGTGGTCCTAGTGTGATTAGATTGACTAGTTTTCTATGATTATGGTTTCAGTGTGTCTGCCCTCTTGCAACACCTACCATCTTACTTGGGTTTCTTTTACCTTGGATGTGGGGTATCTCTTCACGGCTGCTCCAGCAAAGCACAGCCACTGCTCCTTACCTTGGGAGGGATTGAGGGCAGGAGGAGAAGGGGATGACAGAGGATGAGATGGCTGGATGGCATCACTGACTCAATGGACGCGAGTCTGAGTAAACTCCAGGAGTTGGTGTTGGACAGGGAGGCCTGGCGTGCTGTGATTCACGGGGTCACAAAGAGTCGGACACGACTGAGCGACTGAACTGAACTGAACTGACAGGACACTAGATCTAGATTTCTTAGAAAGTTCCTTAAATAGAGATTTCTTGGACTTTCCTAATAAATAAAAGGACTAACATATTTATAAACATATATCACCAGACTGAAGTCATTTTTACATCAGAAAAATAACAGTGTTCAAACATCAACCCTGGAGTCATTCAAATCAAGAAGTGTGTTTTTTTTTGTTTGTTTTTCTTTTTTTTTGGCCAAGATGAATCATCATCTAGTGACACGTCCAACTAGGAACCTCCAAACACAGATCTTTTCCTCTAGTGTGCACGCTCTTTGCCACTCCCCCAACACAAGTCTGTTTCAGCTCACATATTATCATTTTTGTATCAATGTTTCCTACATAATAAGAGGACAGAAAGTCACGAGTGCTCTGTGGTGACCTAAATGGGAAGGAAATCCAAAGGGGGTGGGATATATGTGTGCATATAACTGATTCACTTGACTAAAGTAGAAACTAACATAACATTGTAAAGCAACGGTGTTCCAAAAACAATTTACTTTTAAAAAAAGTGTTTTCCCAGTTTAATTTGTCTGTTGATGAAAAGACCCCAAGAAGACAACAGTGCACAATCTAACCTCTTCCCCTGATGTCTGGCCCAACATAACAGCAATTCTCCCATCCTCATCTCAACTGAGGCATTAGCACCGAGCATCCTGAGTTGCAGTCTAGGGAAAGAGAATGGAGGCAGAAAACCGCCTAAACCAGTGCCGCTCACTGTGGCTGAAGACCCGTGCTGGTCTACCGGCAGCGACCAGACTCTGGCAAGGGAGGACGAGAAACAGAGTGAGTGCTTGAAAAACTGCATAGCAATTTGACAGGGTATTTTGTTTGTTTGGAGAAGGCAATGGCAACCCACTCCAGCATTCTTGCCTGGAGAATCCCATAGACGGAGGAGCTTGGTGGGCTATAGTCCATGGGTCGCAAAGAGTCGGACACGACTGAGCGCTTCACTTTCACTTTGTTTATTAGATTGAATCATGGAATGGGGTTTGCATTTTATATACTTTTATCATTTCTATTTCATTTTCCTAGTAATTTTTGTTATTGTGTTAATTAAAATATTGATCCATAATGGATTGAAATTTTTTCTTCAGTCTGGCTCTTAGCCACAAAGTGCATTAGTTGTTATCAGTGGTGTCTGACTCTTTGCAGCCCCATGGACTGCAGCTCACCAGGCTCCTCTGTCCATGGAATTCTCCAGGCAAGAGTGCTGGAGTGGGTAGCCATTCCCTTCTTCAGGCGCCCTTCCTGACCCAGGGGTAGAACCAGGGGCTCCTGCCCTACAGGCAGATTCTTTGCCATCTGAGCCACCAGGGAAGCTCTTCTTAGTCAAAGCAAGGAAGGTTCGAAATCACACACCAAAGCTTATTCCCAGACCCATGCAAAGTCTAAATTAGAAGAGACAGTGAGATATAACTGGTAGAAATACAAGATACATGCACTCCAACGTTAATAGCTGTGTTATTTACAATTGCCAAAGCATGGAAACAACCTAGGTGACCATCAACAGACGAGTGAATAAGGAAGATGCTATGTATATATAGACATACAGTAAATACTACTTAATCATAAAAAAGACTGAAACAATGCCACTTATAGCAACGAGGATGCACAGAAAGATTAGCACACTAAGTGAAGTAAGTCAGATAAAGACAAATATCACATGATCTCACCTCTATGTGGAATCTAAAATATAAACACGAAGAGTTTATTTACAAAACAGAAACAGACTCACAAACATAGAAAAATACACTTAGGATTTCCAAAGGGGAAAGGGGAGGGAGAGGGATAAATTAGGAATTTGGGATTAACAGATTCATACTATATACAAAACAGATAATTAACAAAGGCTTACTGGGAATCCCTTGGTGCCTCAGTGGTGAGCACTTCGAGCTTTCACTGCTGGGGGCCAGTCTCAATCCCTGGTCAGAGAACAAAGACCCCGCCAGACACATGGCACAGCCAAAAATAATAAAATTTTATTTATATATATGTATTTGGGGGGGCTCCAAAATCATTGCAGATGGTGATTGCAGCCATGAAATTAAAAGATGCTGGCTCCTTGGAAGAAAAGTTATGACCAACCTAGATAGCATGTTAAGAAGCAGAGACATTACTTTGCCAAAAAAAGGTCCATGTAGTCAAAGCTATGGTTTTTCCAGTAGCCGTGAGAGTTGTACTATAAAGAAAGCTGAGCAGCGAAGAACTGATGCTTTTGAACTGTGGTGTTTGAGAAGACTCTTGAGAGTCCCTTGGACTGCAAGGAGATCCAACCAGTCCATCCGAACAGAGATCAGTCCTGGGTGTTCATTGAAAGGACTGATACTGAAGCTGAAAGTCCAATACTTTGGCCACCTGATTCGAAGAACTAACTCATTTGAAAAGACCCTGATGCTGGGAAAGATTGAAGACAGGAGGAGAAGGGGATGACAGAGGATGAGATGGTTGGATGGCATCACAGATTCAATGGACTTGAGTAAACTCCGGGAGTTGGTGATAGACAGGGAGGCCTGACATTAGGCATGGGGCCATGGGGTCACAGAATCATACACGACTGAGCCACTGAATTGCTCAGTATATATATATAATTGAATCTCTTTGCTGCACACATGAAAATAATATAAAACTGTAAATCAACTACACTTCACTTAAAAAAAAAAAGAAATACATATATTAGATTTCAAATCCCTACTCTGCACCTACTGTTGACTTGTATAAATTGGCTAATCTCAATTCCTTATCTGAAGGTAGAGGAAATAGTCCCTGATTTGCATATTGATACATGCACTCCATGAAATACAGTGCAACTGGCCTAGCACAATACCAGGCCCACAGTCAGGACTGTGAGTTGCCTTAAAAACCATGGGGTTGAACCCACAACTCACTGCTCCAGTGAGAATCACAGGACCACAGCAATATGTCAACCACAGGTCCTGACAAGGACCGAAGCTCAGGCAAGCCAGGTCCTCTCTCCACTAAACCTAAAGAACTCAGCATCATAACTAGAAAGAAAATGTGGCAGCGGCCAGTGGCTGCCATTTTCCTCGTTTCTCATGAGAAACAAGCCTGATTTTGTTTCGCTATCAGGCATCCCTGTAATTCAGGGGAGCTGGGCCACTCCCATCATAATTTTATTCCCCCTGTCCAGTGACTGATTTAGGCAAAGGTTTGTGATACAACCACGTCAAAGAAGTATGATGAGAGGTTGGCTGAAGGACTATTGAATAATGAGTTTCTTACTCTCCAGAGCAAAAAAAACTAGGCCTTTTATCCCTCTGGTTGTTGTCCACATTTCTAAACCTTTCCTGAGACCAAGAGGGAACTCAGCCTGAGAAGATAAATCAACAAGCAGAAAATAGCACACAGAATAATGGAAAGAATTAGGACCTTGGTGACTTTGTAAAACCCACGGATTAACCAATCAATCAATTAACCATCAAATTCTGAGAACCACTTGAGAATTTTCAATCTGTAAGATAATAATTTTCCTTTTGACTAAGTCATATTATTTGAGTTTGCGGTTACAGCCAAAATCTGCATGAAAAATATGCGTGACCTCTCGGGCTATAAGCAGTCCAGCCTCCTCCATCTCCATCTCCCCATATCCCTTCCTCTTTCTGAGTGGCTGAGTCACCTCTGACTCATCCACTGAACCCCCATCATTTGAGGGAGTTCAGGACAGGAAAGGAGAGTTCATTCCCTTTCACCGCAAGACAGGAATCCTCACTTTCAGTAGTCTTAGGCCAGCCCACGTCCCACCTTCTGATTGCCTTCATCTAAAGAAACGAGAGCCCTGCAGAGCCAAGTCCACACCCTGGTGCCAGCAATGAAGTGTGTGAGGAGCCCCAGTTGCACGATCTTGCCCACCTCTGCGTTTCTCACAGAGCTCTACCATCTCACCCCGTTTCTTCTGAGGTGGAACCACTTTACAGCTCTTTCCCTTCTTCTCAGGGCCTTTTCAGATGATTCTTCTTTTCCCACAATGGAAGACAGCATTCTTATCTCCCCTCATTGACCATACATCTGTGTCACACGTTTAGATAACCGATGATAATCTGAAAGGCTTTGTCTTCTAATTATTTCCTAAGCTTGACATTGTTTCTCAAACCTGACTGTGAAACTCTCTCAATGGGTTTTCTTAGTTTTTTAATTGTAGCATAACTTTTTAACAATGATGTGTCAGTTTTTGCTGTACAACAACACGAATCAGCTCTATGCATATGTATATTCCCTCCCTCCTGAGCCTCCCTCCCCAGCACCCCCGCCCATCCTTCCAGGTCATCACAGAGCACCTCCCCACCAGCCATCTTCCCACAGTAACGTGTTTATGTCAAGGCTGCTCTCAGCTCATCCCCCAATCTCCTTCCCCACTGTGTCCAACGGTGAGCCTTTGAGTGCAGGATCTTGGGTATCAAGCTCGGAGAAAGCATTAAATAAATGCTTGATTGAGCTTAATGAAAAGAAAGCCTTCTCTATAGTCATTAAATCACGAGCATTTTGAGTTACACCTCAGAGGCTCTCTTGTTCAGCTGCCTGGCTACCAGCCACAATGATCCTAGCAGTCGGACCTCAGGATCACACGGCAATGTTTGCGATAAGGCAGAGCTTACCACTCTGTGTGCCACCTGTCCCGTTTCTGGAGGGCCTTCGCCATTGGAAAGCTATTTGAACTTATTATCAGGACCAAATTTGCTTCCCTGTAACTTGCCTTCAATTGTTTCATTTATATTTTCTGGGTTAAAATAGGATAAATGTATTTCATCTCCACATGGATTAGCCCTTCAAATGTGGAAGGCAGCTGTTCTATCTATTCTAATCAACCTGTTCAGGCTAACTACCCATAGGGTCTTAAAGTTTTCTGTAAAAAGTATGGTTTCCAGGATCTTTTCCATTCCCACACTTTTTTTTATTTTTCTTGTATGCACTTATTAAGAGAGTCGTTTCTCTCACGCCTCATTTACTCATTTCACAAGTGTTGACTGAGCTCCTCCCCTGTGCCAGGAGTACAGCAGAGGATCGGAGGTAGGAGGAACCACTTCTGAGTGCCTGTCACTGCATTGCACAATGTCCGGGCAGCATTCACACACAACACAACACACATTTCACCCTTGGGAGTTGTGCAATGCGATAGACCAGTCATTGGGCCCAAGCCGTGGCTCAGGAAAGGCCTCCGTACAAGAAGGCCATTTAAACTGAGACCTGAAATGTGAGTATCAGTTAGTTAGGCAAAGAGAAAGGAAGAACGTGCAATGCTCATGGAAAGCAGGTATGAAGATGTGGAGGGGGAGGCAAAGGAAGGGGAGAGAGAGGAGGCGACAGAGAAGCGAGTCTGGAGAAGCAGCAGCAATCAGGCCACGCTGTTTCCATGAGACCATGTTAGGGAGGTTGACTCATATTCTAAACAAATTGGGAATCTATTGAAGGGTTTTAAGCAGGGAAATAACATGATTGTGTTTGCATTCTGGCTGCTGTGTGGAAACAAATTAGCTGAGAATAAGATCAGAGTCTGGGAGACCAATTCAAAGCCTATTACAGTTACCCAAAACAAACAAAAAAAAAATCAGTGACTTGAACCAAGGTAATAGCAGTGAAATAAAAATGAAATTACAGAGACATACTTGCACAATAGTTCAGATGTAGCATCAATTAAACTTGATGTCTGGCTGGATGTGGGCAAAGAAGAAGCAGGGGAGATCAAGGGTCTCACTGGAGACAAACGGTGATGCCACAGACTGAGACTGGAAACTCTGGAGGAGGCCCAGGTTTTGAAAAAGAAGAAGCTGCAAAGCCCAGGTTGGGATATATTCAGTTGAGGTACTTTACAATATCTTATGGAGACATCTAATTTGATTACAGGAGACACTGGCGCAGATTTTGGAGTCACTGGGATATCAACACGGAAGCTGCGGGAGGTCAGCTCACTCAAAAAGTACATAGCGTGAGAATCTAAGACTCGTTTAATGGGTGGGCTGAGGAAGAAGCATCAGAAATGGGGACCAAGGAGGAAGAGAAGCATGCACATTACCATGGGTAAAATTAGACAGCCAGTGGGGATTTGCTGTGTGACCCAGGGAGCTCAAAGCCCACTCTCTGTGACAACTGAAAGGGGCGGGATGGGGTGGGAGGTGAGAAGGAGGCTCAAGAGGGTGGGAACATATGTGTCCCCATGGCTGATTCACACTGATATGTGGCAGAAACCAACACAATCAGTACAGTTCAGTTCAGTCGCTCAGTCGTGTCCAACTCTTTGCAACCCCATGAACCACAGCACTCCAGGCCTCTTTGTTCATCACCAACTCCTAGAGTTTACCCAAACCCATGTCCATCGAGTCGGTGATGCCATTCAACCATCTCATCCTCTGTCGTCCACTTCTCCTCCACCCTCAATCTTTCCCAGCATCAGGGTCTTTTCAAATGAGTCTCTTCTTCGCATAAGGTGGCCAAAGTATTGGAGTTTCAGCTTCAACATCAGTCTTTCCAATGAACACCCAGGACTGATCTCTGTTCGGATGGACTGGTTGGATCTCCTTGCAGTCCAAGGGACTCTCAAGAGTCTTCTCCAACACCACAGTTCAAAAGCATCAATTCTTTGTCGTTCAGCTTTCTTTATAATCCAGCCCTCACATCCATACGTGACTCCTGGAAAAACTATAGCCTTGACTGGACAGACCTTTGTTGGCAAAGTAATGTCTCTGCTTTTGAATATGCTATCTAGTTTGGTCATAACTTTTCTTCCAAAGAGCAAGCGTCTTTTAATTTCATGGCTGCAGTCACCATCTGCAGTGATTTTGGAGCCCCAAAAAATAAAGCCTGACACTGTTTCCACCGTTTCCCCATCTATTTCCCAAGAAGTGATGGGACCGGATGCCATGATCTTTGTTTTCTGAATGTTGAGTTTCAAGCCAGCTTTTTCACTCTCTTCTTTCACTTTCATCAAGAGGCTCTTTAGTTCCTCTTCACTTTCTGCCATAAGGGTGGTGTCATCTGTATATCTGAGGTTATTGATATTTCTCCCAGCAATCTTAATTCCAGCTTATGCTTCATCCAGCCCAGCATTTTTCATGATGTACTCTGCATATAAGTTAAATAAGCAGGGTGACAATATACAGCCTTGACGTACTCCTTTCCCAATTTAGAACCAGTCTGTTGTTCCATGTCCAGTTCTAACTGTTGCTTCCTGACCTGCATACAGGTTTCTCAAGAGGCAGGTCAGGTGATCTGGTATTCCCATCTCTTTCAGAATTTTCCACACAACACAATACAATAAAGCAATTATCCTCCAATTAAAAATAAACGAGAGAGAGAGAGAGAGAAATGGAGAGTGAAGCATGGAAGTCAAGGGGATCAGAAGGAGCCAAATCCCACCAAGAAACCTCAGTATGCACCTGCCAGCAGGTTAGGAGCACCACCCTCCTTCCCCAGGATCATCTATCACGATGTGCCCTCATCACCATCGTGAGATCGTTCAGCAGCAGCTGCACCACACTGTGGGCCATACAAGGTGTTATGGGTCGAACAATGTCTCCTCTCAGAATTTGTTCAAGTTATTTCTATTTTAAAAAGAAAGATCTGTTCAAGTCCTAAACTCCCAGTACCTGGATTGTGATCTTATTTGAAAATAGGGTCTTCACAGATGTCATTAAGATGAAGTTATACGGAAGCTGTGCCAGCCCTAATCCAGTGACTGGTCCTTACAACAAAAGGGAAATAATCGGGATCCAGATGGCACCCCACTCGAGTACTCTTGCCTGGAAAATCCCATGGATGGAGGAGCCTGGAAGACTGCGGTCCATGGGGTCGCTGGGGGTTGGACATGACTGAGCGACTTCACTTTCACTTTTCACTTTCCTGCATTGGAGAAGGAAATGGCAACCCACTCCAGTGTTCTTGCCTGGAGAATCTCAGGAACAGGGCAGCCTGGTGGGCTGCTGTCTATGGGGTCACACAGAGTTGGACACGACTGAAGCGACTTAGCAGCAGCAGAGACATAAACACAGGAAAGACGGTCCTGTGAGGACAGAGGAAGAGTTGGAGATGTATTGCCACAAACCAACAAATGCCAGGATTGCTGGCAATCACCCGGAGCCAAACAAGGCAAGGAGAGTCTTTCCTGGAGCCTTCGCAACAAGTATAGTCCTGATGACTCCTTAATTTTGGACTTCTAGCCTCCAGAATTGTGAGAAGATACATTTCCGTTGTTTTAAGACACCCAGATTGTGGCCACTTTTTACAGAGCCCTAGGAATTAATACCCTAGAGTCGGAGAAAAGCCCATCTTTTAAATTTGAACTATGACCAAGTCACTTCAACTTCATTCTATGCTGTACACAAAAGATTTTTACATTAAATCCATGGTGTGCGCTCATCCGTGTCTCCTTTATTCCTAAATATTTGGGACAATTGACCTAGCTTGTGATAACTGTGGCTGCTCTGTCTTTGCCCAAGTTGATAGGACAGTAGGCATGGCGTATCAAGGCCACAGCACGTCAGATGTCAGTCAAGGTCCTTCTGCCAGCTAGAAATAAGAGACAGCTAGAGCTCATCCAGAAACTGATCATGTCAGACTTTCTCAGAGGCCTTGATGAAATCCACGAGGTCGAGTCTGCACCCTGGAAGTCTACATCTACTGGTCCAGTGGCCATGTGAAACAAGCAGCTTGTTTAGAGCAGAGAGACCTCCAATCTGCCCTGTCCACACTAGACGGCTGCCGTGTAAAAGCGTCTGCTCATTTTGGTGAGTGAGCCTGAATTTCTCTGACCCACAGTCTTGCCGCAGCCTGCATATCGGAGATACTTTGTCTCCCAGGCATGGCCTTTTGGCTCCTCTAAAATCTGACTCTGCACTCATATCTGCAGACTCTTCCCAGAGCTCCATCAGGACACAAACGGCATCACAGCCTTACAGGTGAAACCTTGGTGAAAGTGACTGAATCTCCGGTGACGGCTGTTTTCTCTTTGCTGGCTCGCTCACCACTGTTTCATAATCCGGGGCTCCTCTCCCCTCTGAGGGTGGAGCAGGCAGTGCAAACAGTGCTTCCACATAGAAACTGGGCGTGGGAGACAGAGAAAGGAAAGAGAAACACATGCCAAGAGAAACACACGTCACGGGAGCTGAAATGTGTTCAGGAGGAGAGGGGACGAACGTAAGTCCATTTTTTCTTCGAGAAACCACCATTTTGGGTGAAATCTT